>JAQZBX010008908.1:0-47142 GCA_029593785.1 Cabassous unicinctus | reverse complement strand
AAAAAAAAAAAAAAAGAAAAAAAAATCAATGTGACAGAAATATATAACCATTGTGAATTGAATGCATTTAAAACATAACAAAAATATTTTTTAAATCATTGACCTAACATGAGAAACAAATCAACACAATAATGGGAGGTTTTAGCTTAACTCTCAGTAACTGCAAGAACATGCACATAAAATATTCATAATATTATAGAAAATTTAAAGAACATCATTTGCAAACTTCACTTATTGAAATAAGAGAACAATGCACCCAACAACTACATTCTTTTCAAGTGCACATGGAACATTTTCCAAAACTGATCATATTCTAGGCCTTAGAGCAATTCTCAACAAATATCAAAGAATTGCAATTATCAAGCATGTCTCAGAACAACAGGAATATTACCTAGAAAATTTTTTAAAAAATGAAAATTCCCAAATGCTTGAAAAATTAAAATGCATTTTAAAATAAATCATAGATAAAATAATAGAAAAGAGAAAATATTTTTAGCTTAATGATAATGAAAGTACAATGAATCAAAGCTTGTGAAATCAGCCAAAAGCTTGTGAAACTCAGCCAAATCCTTACTTGGATGTATTAGGAAATAATAAAGTTTGAAAAATCAATGTACTAAATATCCATTCAAGGAGCTATTAAAATGACAGAAATATTAACTCAAATTAAGCAGTGGAATGGATGTAGTAAATTTAAGAACAAGCCTGGTTTGTGAATTAATCTGCATGATATGTATGATGGCTAATTTCATGTATCAATTTGGCTGGGATTTGGTGTCCAGTTGTTTGATCAAGCAAATGCTGGCCTGATTGTTACCAGTAGAGTATTTTGTGGATTTAAATCATTAGTTACTTGATTGCATCTAGGCTGATTACATCTCTAATCAGTAAAGGAGATTGTCTTTAGTAATGAAAGAAGATTCATTCAATCAGTTGAAGGACTTAAAGGGATAACTAATGATTTCAGCAGTCAGAATGAGTTTCTAACTCTAATTCAATCAGCCAGCTTCTGTTGGGGCATACATCAAAAACTTCATCGAAGTCCCAACTTTCAGTCTGCTCTACAGAATTCAGATTTCTCAAGCCCCATGGTCATCTGAACCAAATTCTATAATAAATATATCCTGTTGGTTCAGTTTCCCTGGAGAACTCTGGCTAATACAGTATGCCAGCAAAAGCCAAAAGTAGACAATTGCTAAACTACTGTTTCAGTCAAAGTTGGCAGACAATGATTGAGTGGAAGAAAAATCTTCCCAGTGGGCAGTATATCAGATTTTCCACTACACATGCAATTAGCATGAGTTATAGATCACCACTGACTCATGAAGCATGTTAAATAAGCTTGATAAGCCATTAAATGGCTTGGACAGAAAAATATGGAAAAGAAATATGGCAAAGCAGTCAAAAGGAGTGGTGTGTGAATGGTTCTGTCCAATTGAGCACCAAATGCAACAGTGATTGTTTTCCATGTAAGTGAAAAGAGAATTCACATCATAGCTGTCTCTCAAAAATGTCATCAGAAAGATGTCTTGTGGCTATCGGTCAGCTTTATTCACCAACCACATCTGTGGACCTATTTACCAAATGGCCACAATTACAGAGATAAACACTATACATGGGCTCAATGAACACCATAATCTACTTTCACCAAGCCTGATCTGCCTACTGTCCAAAATGCTTGAACTCCTAATATAGTATCTTTATCTTGGAAAACTACCCAATAACCTAGTGGTAGCTTACTTCATTGAAACCCCTCAGTTTGTAATGGACAGCACCTTGTTTCTTTATATATTGTGTATGTACTTGTTTTCTCTACCTGCAATCCATTGTCCATTGCCCATCATATCTTGCTTATGATCATCTCTGATCAGGGAACACACTTTATGGTAAATAAAATAAAGCAAATGATTCACCCTCCATAAAATTAATTAGTATAACCACAGTCCACATCACCTAGAAGCAATTGCCTAGATTTAATGTAAGGGTACATATTGCTAGCCAAGTAGGGCTGATCAGTATAGCCAAACTACAAAGTCTTAACCAATCAGTCAAGTTTCTGGGAATAACCATTAAACATATAGGGTCATGATGATTAGAGATATTCCAAAAATAGTCTAAATAAATTACTATCTTCTATATTCTAGTTATTTAAAGATGGCACTGGCACAAAGAGATTTATAATGGGGAATTGCCTATGCAGTGCCATTGGAAGCCCATAATTCTAATGCTCAGATGATTTCTAAGTGTTTGCTGTATGAACATATGCAGAATGGAGATTCTGGCAAAAGACTAATACCATCACCCTCTGATAAATATTGGGATTGGGTATTTAATGATTCACTGATACAGTGACCAGAGGCAGACCATTTGAAACATAACTACTGACATGTCATTGACCTTTCATAGGGAAACAACTCAGTGGCATCAAAAGTGCCTTTTATGCCATGGATGATATCAGAGGGTCTGTATTAGTCAGCCAAAGGGATGCTGATGCAAAATACCAGAAATCTCTTAGCTTTTATAAAGGGTATTTATTTGGGGTAGAAGCTTACAGTTACCAGGCTATAAAGCATAAGTTACTTCCCTCACAAAAATCTATTGCCATGTGTTGGAGCAAAATGCCTGCTGGCATCTGTGAAGATTCAGGTTTCCTGGATTCCTCTCTTCCTGGGGCTTGTTTCTCTCTGGGCTCAGCTCCTCTGTGTTCTCCACAAGGCCAGCTGTAGACTATCAGGCAAACAGCTCATCTCTTTTCCTGAGGCTTTCTCTTCTTCCTCACGGCCAAGCTCCTCTGTATGCTTACTTCCCAGGGCTCCAACTCAAAAACTCAGCATCAAGACTCCAATTCTCTCCCTTGCCATGTCTTTTATCTGTTTTTCCTCACCAACCAAGGGGTAGGGACTCAATGCCATACTCACATGGCCCAATCAAAGTCCTAATCATAATTTAATCACACCCAGGGAGAGGCCAGTTTACAAACATAATACAATATTTATTTTTGGAATTCATAAACAATACCAAACTGCTACATTCCACACTCTGAATTCCAAAAAGACATTACAATACTCAAAAAACCTTAAATCAGTAGCAATGCTAAGTACAAAAATCATATCACAATCAATTTAAAGAAATAGTTTGTTTGGGGGCAAAGTCCCATCTGGCTGTAAACCTTTAAAACTTACAAAACCATTTATCTGCTTCCAATACACAAATGGGCAAAGGATAAACATTTTCATTATCAGAAGGACAAATTGGGAGGGAAACATTAGTCACGGGTCCTTTACAGTTCAGTAAATCTGCAGAACATACTTCATTAGATGTCAAAGACTGAGAGTCATTCTTAAGATGATGGTTTCTTTTCCTTGGGGCCTTATGGGGACCTACCCTTTCCACAGGCTTCCCTGATGGCCATTTTCTTGGCTCCACCCTCATCAAGCATCTGGGTGTTGACCGAGCTCCAGACCTCACACTCAAAGAGCATTGGGGGTGATTACCACACTTTACCGAAACTTTGGGTTTGAGACTTAAAAAAAACCCCTAGTACAGTGAGGTGAAGGCAACATCCTAACTTTTGGCATACAGGCTCAACCCTCTCAAAACCATGAGTTAATCACCTGGCCTTCCCTCATCCAAGGAGGGATAGGTCCACCTCTCCCAGACCTATGGTGTGCTGACCTTAACTGCCCTAATCTTGAGGAATATGCTCCACCCTTTTTGTACCCCAGGGCAGCATAACTCTTCCCAAAAATCAGGTGAGAACATCCATTCTCTTCAACTGCTGGGGCAAACTCACACTCTGTACACAAGGGTGGTGTTCCTCTCTTGGCCTACGCCAATGTCTTAATTCCAGATCTCAGCTTCCATGGTTTTCCTCTTAAAACTGTTTCTTCTTCAATCTCTCCTTTCAATGTCCCTTTTAGTCCAAGATGACAATGGTTTTGTTAATACAGCTCTCTCAAAAAGTTTGTTGGATTAGCATGCAGAAAGCAAGGGTCCAAGCCATCAGACCATAAGGCTTTCCACAAGTCTTTGCTAGATAACTGTATCTTCAATCGTGATTTACAAGTTTCAAGTTTAGTTAAGTCCTAAAATGGGGCACTATTGTCTGGGAGCTTGATTTTGAGAGGCTTGGAATTTCCAGAATCAGTTTCTGTTTTCTTTGGGCCGAACAGTTCAGCCCTCAGCATATTTCTTTTGCATAGCATTTTGATATAAGCTGCAAGGAGAAGCCAAGCTGCATTCTCTGACTTTACTTTGGAAAGTTCTTCAGCTAAATGCCCAGGCTCACCATTTTCAAATTCTTCCTTCCATAAAGCATCAGGAGTTAATCTTGCTAAGCTCTCTGCAACTTTAAAACAGTTTCCAATAATAGTTTCATCATTGACTTCTAAGGCATCATAAAAAGTCTCTTTAGAGTCAATATTACTATCAACAATCTCTTCAAAGCAATTTAGGCTTTTTCCATAAAGCATATCACAATTCCTCCAAAAAATACCCCTTACTCATTTATAAAACCATTCCAGCATTTTGGTAATTCCAAAAGCATGTCACCACTACGTGGTACCAAATTCTGTATTAGTCAGTCAAAGGGGTGCTGATGCAAAATACCAGAAATCTGTTGTTTTTTTGGGGGGGTGGAAGTTTACAGTTACCAGGCCATAAAACATAAGTTACTTCTCTCACCAAAGTCTATTGCCATGTGTTGGAGCAAAATAACTGCCAACATCTGTGAGGGTTCAGGTTTCCTGGGTTCCTCTCTTCCCAGGGTCTGCTTCTTTCTGGGCTCAGCTCCTCTGTGTTCTCCACAAGGCCAGTTGTACACTATCAGGCAAACAGTTCATCTCTTTTCCTGAGGCTTTCTCTCCTTCCTCACGACCAAGCTCCTCTGTATGCTTATTTCCCGGGGTTCCAGCTCAGAAACTCAGCATCAAGACTCCAATTCTGTCCCTTTCCATATCTTTTATCTGTGGGTCCCCACTCACCAAGGGGTGGGAACTCAATGCCCTACTGATGTGGCCCAATCAAAGCCTTAATAATTTATCCATGCCCAGGTACAGACCTGTTTACGAACATAATCCAATATCTATTTTTGGAATTCATAAACAATGCCAAACTATTACAGGGTCATATACAAAATGATGAAGCAGCATAACAATGCTCCTTAATAAGATGGAAATAGTATTACAGAATATCCATCGAAGGAGAAATATAGCATATTCATAAGCATAACATTCAGAACAAAATACAACTTCTGGCAGAGTTTTCTGAAACTGTTGCTAAGTGAATCAAATATTCATTTCCTGATAAAGAAAAACAAGATAGCTGATTTCTCAATAGAAGTTCCCACATTGAAGGATATGATTCAATATGGAAATCTGCTGAATTTCACCCTCTGGATAGTAAAATCTTAGTCAAAGCAGGAATTGTTAAATCCACTCAAAAGCCAGATGTATGAGCAACATAATTAGCAGGGCAGGAAACTGTTGGTTCTCAACCTCAGAGCAATGTTTCTACATTTATAGATTCATGCATTGTGGCTCACAGCCTCATTATTTGGTTAGAGAAAGAAGCCTTACTGAATGGACAGGCAATAAATACAGCAAAAGAGAATGTTGTTAGAGAAGGTCATATGGGTATTCTAAGGGTAAATTAAAGTGGGTTATGTGGAGTCCACCAAATAACACAGGTATTTGCTCAATAAATGAATAGAATTCTTTTGGTCTAGTGTCTAGATATGGTTACTAGGATATATAAAATGAATGAAATACAATGATGGGCAGAATACCATGTTCCACTAAGTCAACCAAAGCTATTAATGTAGAAGACCATGCTGAATAGCAATAGCAGAAAGCTACTTGAAATAACTTTAAGTAGGAGTACCCCAGGCCAAAGACCAACAAGGAGTGTGTATTTAGATTAAAAAGAACCATTAGCCAAATTCCTCGTGGATTCAAATGAATTTATCATGAAATAAACTTTAATTCCACTTTGGCCTCATTCCTTCACTTATCAAAACCGCAAAAAAAAGTATTATCATGCAACTGGAATAATATATTGTACACTAATGTGCCCCTCTATATTATTTTTCTATTCCTTAACGTTACTGTGTGGTAAAGAATGTTCTATGGGAAATACAGTTTAAGCACAATAAAAAGAAACCTTAAAGGGTTGAGAAGTTAAGAGTCAGACAAAAGTTGACATAGAAATTAGAGATGGATAGAGTAATACGAGAAATGAACATTTCTCAGAAGAGAAGTTTTGAAATCTGCATTGAAACTCCCCTCAAATACATAGCTGATTACTGATTTGCATATGGACAGGGTGAGACTACAAGTAGCTCAGGAAAAATTGCTGAGAAGCTGAAAGAAGTGAGCAGAAATTTCAGCAGCTTCTTAGTGTAGATGTACAGATAAAGTCTGAAGTTCAAATTTTGCCAGGTTGGAGTGACTTATTAAAGCCATTTATTAAATGCTTCAGAATTTCCATTGAAACACAAAAAAGTCACATGCTTCAAGATTAAGGTCTACATCTAAATATTAAGGACTGTGTTATAAAGACTTACATCAAAACTAAAATAAACTCACCCTAACAGAGCCTAAATTTCAAACCTCTTATGAATAAAGGATATCTACCAATAATTTAACTGCCTGCCAGAACAAAACTCAATATACTCAGAAGAAGACAACATAATACAAAGTCTCTAAAATGTATGATCCCAAATATCCAGTGTAAAGTCTCTTAAAAATTCATCACACATACAAATAAAGGAGAAAAATATGACCTGTAATCAAGAGAAAGAAAAAGTCAATAGAATCAAACTGAGAGATGACACAGATATTAGAATTAATAGACAAGTTCTTAATAACCATGAAAATTGTGTTTAAAAATCTAGAGGCAAAAGATAAATATAATAAATGAAAAGATTAAGATTATTGGAAACTCTCAAGAAGAACCAAATGTAAATTCTCTAACTAAAAAACCATGTTTGGAAATCAAAATTTCATTGGATAGAAGTAGCAGCAGAGTGAACATTACAAAAGAAATGATCAGTGAACTTGAGGACCAGTTAATAGACATTCTTCTGAATAAAGCAGAGAGAAAAATGTTTTAAATGAACAAACTCTCAATGACTTGTGAAATAGTATCAATCATTCTAAAATGCATTTGTGGTGTCCCAGAAGGAGAGGAACGAGATATAGGAGCAGAAAATATATTTGAAGCTAGATTGGTGCAGAATTTTTCCACACTTCATCAAAATTGTAAGTTCATAGTTTCAAAAACCTCAACATACACCAAGAAGGATATATACAAAGAAATCACACCTAGATATTTTGATAGCATTCAAAGATAAGGAGAGAACTTTAAAATTAGGCCAGGGGTGATAAAAACACATTACATGCAAAGAAACATTGATACAGAAAGGAAATGGCATCGTTATTATGCTAAAAGAAAAAAATAATTATCAACCTAGAAACAGCAAAAGTCATTGTTTCACAATGAAGACAAAATAAAGACTTTCATAGAAAAATTATAGCTGAAAGAAATCATAGCCAACAGAGCTACAAGACATGAAAAAGGAAATTCTTCAGGTTGAAGGAAACCAATATCATTCTGAAATTAGGATTTAAATGAAAAATTTAGAAAATGGAAAAAATAAATATATGGTAACTAGAAGCTATTTTTCTTTCCTAAGTATTTTTAAAATTACTATTTAAAGCAAAATTAATAGCATTATATTCAGGGGTTATAGCATATGTAGCAGTAAAATATATGTAAAAAAATTGTGTAAAGTGTAACGAGGAATAATTGGAATTATAATTTCAATATATTTTTAATTAATATATGTCAGTGATTTAATATTAAATTTAAAATATTGTTATATTAAGGATGTATAATATAATGTGAAGGTTATTTTAATGTGTCAACTTGACTAGTTTATTGTGTCCAGTTATTTGGTCAACAAGCATTGCCCTGATAGTTACTGTGAGGGTGTTTTGCACTTAGATTTGCATCTGTAATTCATTGATTTTTATGTATTACTGATTGTATCTACTACCAACAAAGGAAATTGCTCTCAACAATGTGGAAAGAGTATCTTCTTCAAATCAATTGGGGAGGCCTTAAAAGCCAGGATTGAGGATTTTAGAATCAGGACAAAAAGAATTTCTGCCTCTACTTCAGACTCCCAGCTTCCCTTGGGAATTTCAGACTCAACTTTAACATCATAGTTGATGGAGTTTCCAGGTTTCAGCCTGCCCTGTGGATTTTGTACTTGCAGGTTTTCAAAATCACACTAATTGGAGTTTCCAGTTTTTGGTCTGCCTTATACAATTTGGACTTGCCAGACCCCAAAATAAAAGTGAGCCATTAAAATAATATCAAAAAAGAGTATAAAACAAATACTACTAAAAATAATATAGTGAGATATTTTAAAAAACTGCATTGGATGAAAAGATGTCAGGAAAGTAGATAAAAAGATACAAAACACATTGGGAATAATAAAAAACATATTACAAAATGATATAACAAAAGCCAATGATATCAATAATGACATGAAATGTAAAGCAATTAAACATTCTACTTAAAAGGCAGACACTGTATACTTGTTTTAAACATAGGACTTTACCTGATATTTACAAGAGACATGTTTCATTTATAAAATTAGGAAGGTAGAAAGTAAAAGAATAGAAAATATATACCATGTAAACACTAGGAAAAATAAAGATGAAATAGATGTATTAATAATAAATAAGTAGGCTTCAACTTGAAGAAGGTTATTAAATAATGGTAAATCTTCTCTTTTCTAAGATATAATAATTCTTAATGTGTATGCATTCAATAACTGAGTTTCAATAAACATGAAACAAAATTGAGGATACAATAAGCAAAAATAGTCAAATTCAAAATCATCGTTGGTGATTTTTGTGGCCCTCTCTGTAACTGAGAAAATAAATAGATGAAATAATTACAGAATTTATTTGAAGAAAACTCTCATTCAAGATGACCTAATTAACATTTACAGAATGCTACAAGCATCAAACACAGAATATACATTCTTTTCAATTGCACGTTGAATGGTCATAATAGACCATATGGTAGGCTATGAAACAAGACCTAATTAATTTCAAACAATAAATTACGTCCTCTTACTACAACAGAATTAAATTACAAATCAGTAACAATGAGATACCATGGTAGGCAAGTTTAAAGATGACTTTGAGTGATGCCAACTCCTGGTATTCATGCCTTTGTGTGATCACCTGTCCTTGTGAGTGGTTTGGACCTAGTTAATTGTTACTAATAAATAGAATATGGATAAAATGTTGGGATTTCAATTCTGTCATTAAGTTATAAAACACTATGATTTCTGTCACATTACATTTCACTCTCTGGCTGTCCTTCCATGTTTTCTGTGATGAAGCAAATTGGGAAAGCCCACATGGCAAAGAACCAAAGGTGGCTTTCAGCCAACCATCAGTGAGGACAGGAATCCCTTGGTTTAACAACCCAAGGAAAACTGAATCCTGCCATTGACAATGTCAGTTAGCTTTGAAGTGCAACCTTACTCAGTCATTTCTACAAATAAGAATGGAGCAGAAAATATATTTGAAGAGTATTATAGTCTGAGCTGATACCTTAATTACAGTTCCTCAAGAAGGGGAACCTGCTAAGCTATGCCCAGTTTTTGGACCTAGAGAATCTAGAGAAAATAAATTGGACTGCTTCAAGCCACTAAGTTTGGGGTAATTTGTTATGCAGAAATGTATCTTATATATCAACAAAATCTTCTAAACATTTGAAAACTTAGCAATAAATATTTAAGGAGCAAAGATGGCATCAGTTTAGTGGGCACTCACCATCTCTCTCACAAAGGACAGATGACTGGGGACAGGATCCTGCCCAGGTAGCTGTTCTGGGAGCCCACAGAGCAGGAAACTTTTAGGCATCAATCTGGAGGGAGATGGGCAGGGAGATAGATTGCTCAAGATAAAACCATGAGTTTTTATCCCTGTGTCTGGAAATCACAGACAGCTAAGCCCCACCCTCAGGGCAAGGGGCCAGAGTGAGCCCAACTCCTGCTGGCCACCTAGCAAGAGGGAGCATACTCTGAGAGAGGGAAGGATCTGGCAAGACATGGAGAGGGGTTTCCTTTCTGTGGGTTTGGTTGCCTGGACCCCCTTTGAGTTTTGGGGAGCACACTAGCCAGCTTGAAGTGGCACCAGGCTGAGGGGAGAGGCAAATCTGCTGAGGCAGCCTGATTTACCTAGCCACCCTGGGATACAGAGGCTTGGCTTGAGAGAGGGCAGAGTCAGCCATTTTAATAGTTCCACACTGAGGACGTTCAGAATTTCAACTCCCCTAAGACAGTCAGGCAGTGGGAAGCACTTAATAAGTTTCCAAGAGCCTATTTGGGGTCCCCTGGGAGGAGGGAATGGTCTAGAAGAGGCTTGAAAATCATTTTGGTGTGGCGGTGTACTCAGTCATTAGGGTCCAATTTGAATTTTAAAAGGGAACTCAACCTGACCAGGAGAGGGGAGGGGGGATCTGCTCATACAGTCTGCTGAATTCTGATGCCGAAGGAGAGCAAAACCTGCCTAGGGAAAGGGACTGAATAACTTTTTGAAGAGCTAACTTACCCAATTAGTAAGGTAACTCAGTGGAGGAATTTCTGCCTTGAATATATGACATCCCTAGTTTGATTCCCATCTCCTCTAAGAGTAGTAATCCACTAGAATATCTAACATCCAGCTGATACCATAAGACAGGGAAAACATAGACATTATTTTGTACTAGCTTCTTTTGTGTACCTTATTTTTCAAAAATTAAAATAAATAAAATAAAAGATTACTTAAAAAAATTTAACTTAGTTTACTCACTAAAACCTGCCTCAAATCCTGCAGAGAGAAGCCTGCAGGGTAATTGATTGATGAACACAAACACCTGAGAGGCTCCACAAGGGTCCAAGAAGGAATGCTGTTCTTCCTTAGCTTTGCTTGACTGCTTGCTACTGTCTTTGTTTCAGGTTTTTGCTGTTGTTGTTGCTTTGTTTGTTTGTTTGTTTTGTTCTGCTTTGTTTTGTTTTTTCTTTTTCTTTCCTCTTTCCTGCCCCCATTTTTTAAAAAATTAGGAGCTGCTAGCTTGTTTCTTCTTTGCTGTGCTTCTTCTTCCTTAATTTCCCATTTTCTGTGTATATTGATTTTGTCTACCAAAACTATCTCTTTTCCTTTTTTCATCTTTCTATCTTCTGCCTTCTGTTGTGGTTCTTACATTCCACCTTTTTAAATTAGTCCTCAACTTTACTGGTTTCGATTTCTATCTTGGCTATTCTGTTTTTTAAAATAACTTTTTTATTTCTATCCCTTCATTTCTCTTCCTCTCTCTCCCCATCCTTCTGGCCTTTTAAATCATTCTATATATTTTTCTATGTTCAGTTATCCTTTTCACTGTAGGTACTTCACTTTTTTATTCCTATTACTCTGCACTGCTTACATGAGTTAAATATTCATTTTGCTAAGTCTTATACAGCCCCACTTCTAGCTTTTATTATTATTACTATTATCCTTTTTCTTTATTTACCCCTTTCAATTTCTCTGGCCCTAATCTTTTTCCTTCAGGGAAACATAGAAAACAGAAAGGAAATAGACCAAGAAGAACAAAGTGACAAAGAGAAAACTTAACACACACACAAAATCAGGAGCTAAACAAAAATCCAGAGAAGAGAGAGAAGCTAATCAACTGAATAAAGCAATCAAGATAAATGATGACCTAGAGGGCAACAAAAACTTACAAACCATACTAATAAACAGGAAGACATGGACCAGTCCAATGAAAACGCTAACAACCAGGAAGAGAAGCATAACATTGAAGAACTAATAAAAGCTGTCCAAACAAACATCATGGACCAACTTAATGAAGTGAAGGAAGAGATTAAGGATATTAAGAAGAAACTGGGAGAACATACTGAAGAAATTGTAAACATACATAAAAAGATAATGGATATGATGGTGATGAATGGCAGAATACAAGATATTAAAAAAAAAAACACAACACTGGAATCACATAACAGAAGATATGAACAGGCACAAGAAAGAATTAGTGAGGTGGAAGACAGTATATCCGAAATCAAACAGATAGTAGAATAGATAGATAAAAAGACAGAAAAAATCCAGCAGGGACTTAAGGATTTAAATGACTACACAAAATGCACATACATGCACATTATAGGCATCCCAAGGGAGAAGAGAAGGGAAAGGGAAGAGAAGGAGTGTTGAAGGAAATAATGGCTGAAAATCTCCCAACCCTATTCAGGGAGATGGACGTACATGTCCCGGAAGCACAGATCACCCCAAACAGTATAAATCCTAACAGGCCTACTCCAAGACATATACTTGTGAAAATGTCCAACGCTTAAGACAAAGAAAAAATACTCAAGGCAGCAAGAAAAAAGAGAACCATCACATATAAGGGAAGCTCAATAAGATTAAGTGCTGATTTCTCATCTGAAACCATGGAGGCAAGAACAGTGGTATGATATTGTAAAGGTACTCAAAGAAAAAAACTTCCAGCCAGGAATTCTCTATCCAGCAAAGCTAGCATTCAAAAATGATGGAGGTTCAAAATATTCACGGACCAACAGAAATTAAGAGAGCATACCAGTAAGAAACCTGCCCTTCAAAATAGGAGTTCTACAGGTTGAAAGGAAAAAAACAGGAGAGAGAGAGTTGGAGGAAAGTAAGAACAACTAAAAAGACAAAAAGAGAAATAAAAAGGATATATGACTTACATAAACCCAAAGAATATATGGCTGGTGGAAGAAATTCCTTGAGAGTAATAACACTGAATGATAATGGATTAAACTCACCAGTAAAGAGACACAGATTTGCAGACTAGATAAGGAAATATGACCCATCTATATACTGCCTACAAGAAACACACCTTAGACCCAGGGATACAAGAAGGCTAAAAGTGAAGGGCTCGAAAACAATTTCACAAGCAAACAACAACCAAAAATGGGTGGGAGTAGCTATACTAATTTCAGACAAAGTAGACTTTTAATGCAAATCTATTGTAAGATGCAAAGATGGATACTAGATATTAGTAAAAGGGTAAATCTTTCAAGATGAAAGAAAAATCAGGGCACTTCAAAATACATGAAGAAATACTGGAAAGCCTAAGTGGAGATAAAAATGCCTCTACAATTATAGTGGGAGACTTTACTACATCATTATCACCATTAGACAGAACATCAAGATAGAGAATAAATAAAGAATCAAAGACTCTGTATAATACATTAGAGGATATGGACTTAATAGATACTTACAGAACGCTACACTCAAATGCAGTGGTATGTACATTCTTTTCAAGTGTGCATGGATCATACACCAAGATAGACTACATGCTAGGCCATAGAACAACTCTCAATGAATTAAAAAAGTTTGAGATTATACAAAGTAATTTCTCTGACCATAATGGAATGAAATTGGAAATTACTAAGGGCCAGAGAACCAGATGAGCGACAAATATATGGAAGTTAAACAACACACTCTTAGACAAATAGTGAGTCAAGGAGGAAATCTCAAAAGAAATCAGTAACTACCTTGAAATGAATGAAAATGACAACATGACAACACAACATATCAAAATCTATTGGTTGCCACCAAAGCTGTGCTGAGAAAGAAATTCATAGCCATAAATGCATATATCAAAAAAGAAGAAAGAGCTAAAATTGAAGGCCTAACTACACACCTGGATGAATTGGAAAAACAAACTAACCCCAAAGGAAGTACAAAGAAGGAAATAACAAAGATTAGAGGTGAGCTAAATGAAATAGAAAATAACAAAGCACTAGAAAAAATAAACAAAACCAAAAGCTGGTTCTTCAAGAAGATCAATAAAATTGACAAACCATTAGCCAGAATGACAAATAAAAAGAGAGAGCAGATGCAAATACTCAAAATAATAAATGAGGAAGGGGATATCACCACTGACCCCACAGAAATAGAGAGTATCATAAGAGGATACATTGAAAAATTATATATGCTACCAAAAATGATAATCTGGAGGAAATGGAAAAATTCCTTGAAACTCGCAAGCAGCCTACATTGACAAAAGAAGAAACTGATGAACTCAAACAATCCAATTACAAGTAAAGAGATAGACTCAGTCATCAAAAACCTCCCAACTAAGAAGAGACCAGGACCACATGGCCTTACAGGCAAATACTACCAAACATTCTGGAAGAGGTAACAGCAATCATGCTTAAGCTCCTCCAAAAAATACAAGTAGAAGGAACATTGCCTCACTCATTCTATGATGCCAACATTACCCTAATACCAAAGCCAAACAAAGATGTGATAAGAAAGGAAAATTACAGACCAATCACTCTAATGAACCTAGAAACTAAAATCCTCAACAAAATACTTGTTAATCACATTCAACAACATATCAAACTAATTATACACCATGACCAAGTGGGTTTCATCCCGGGTATGCAAAGATGCTTCAATGTAAGAAAATCAATGTAATACACCACATAAACAGATTGAAAGAAAAAAAACCACATGATTATCGCTATAGGTGCAGAAAAAGCACTCAACAAAATATAGAACACTTTCCAGATAAAAACGCTGCAAAATATTGGAGTAGAAGGAAACTTTCTGAACATGATAAAGGGTATATATGTAAAACCCAAAGCTAACATCACCTTCATTGGTGAAGTCCTAAATACTTTCCCTCTAAGATCAGGAAGGATGCCCACTATCACCACTCCTATTTAACATTGTCTTAGAAATACTTGCTCGAGCACTGAGGCAAGAAAAAGATATAAATGACATCCAAATTGGAAAGGAAGAAGTAAAAATTTCACTATTTGCAAATGACACAATCCTATACATAGAAAGCCGAGAAATCTACAAGAAAACTTGAAGAACTTATAAAGGAGTTCAGTAAAGTGCCAGGCTATAAGATCAATGCTGAAAAAATTTCTGTACACCAATAATGAGCAATCTGAGGAGGAAACCAAGGAAAAAATACCATTTACAATATTACCTAACAGAATCAAATATCTAGGAATAAATTTAACTAAAGGTATATAGGACTTATATACTGAAAACTACACAATACTGTTAAAAGAAATCAAATACTTAAACAAATGAAGGAATATTCCATGTTCATGGATAGGAAGACTAAAAATCATCAAAATGTCTGTCCTTCCCAAACTAATCTACAGATTTAATGCAATCCCAATAAAACTCAACACTGTATTTTTAAGGAATTGGAAAAACTAACTACAAAATTTATTTGGAAGGGAAGAGGTACTGAATCACCAAAGACATATTGAAAAAGAAAAATGACGTTGGAAGTATCACACTACCTGACTTTAAAACATACTATAAAGCTACAGTGCTCAAAACTGCATGGGACTGGCACAATAATAGACATACTGACCAATGGAACTGAGTTGAAAATTCTGATATAGATACTCACATATACAGTCATCTGATATTTGGCAAGGCCACCAAGCCCACTCAGTTGGGAGAGAATGGCCATTTCAACAAATGGTGATTGGAGAACTGGGTATCCACAACCAAAAGAATGAGAGAGGAAGACCATCTCACACCTTACACAAAAATCAACTCAAGATGGATCAAAGATCTAAATATAAGAGCCAAGGCAATAAAGACCTTGGAAGATAATGTAGGGAAGCATCCACAGGACCTTGTAATAGGAAAAGGTTTCATGAACTTCACACCCAAAGCATGAGCAGGAAATGAAAAAATAGATAAATGGAATCTCCTCAAAATTAAAAACATTTTCACCTCACAGAATGTTATCAAGGAAGTAAAAAGGCAGCCTAACCAATGGGAGAAAATATTTGGCAACCATAAATATGATAGGAGCCTAATATCCTGCATATGTAAAGAAATTCTACTCCTTGAAAATAAAAAGACAAAGAACCCATTTAAAAAAATGGACAAGAGACCTGAAATGACACTTCTCCAAGGAAGAAATGCAAATGGCTAAAAAGCACAGGAAAAGATGCTCAACATCACTAGCTGTTAGTGAAATGGAAATCAAAGCTACAATGAGATACCATCTTACTCCGATTAGAATGGTGGCTATTTAAAAAAAAACAGCAGACTATAAGTGTTGGAGAGGATGTGGAGGAATGGGAACCTTCATCCACTGCTGGTGGTGGGATTGTAGAATGTTCCAGGCACTATGGAGGTCAGTTTGGCGGTTCCTCAAAAAACTAACTGTAGAACTTCCATATGTTCCAGCAATTCCACTGCTGGGTATACACCCAGAAGAACTGAAAGCAAAGACACAACCAGATATATGCACACCAATGTTTATAGTAGCATTGTTCACAATTGCCAAAGTTAGAATCAACCCATCAACACATGAATGGATAAACAAAATATGGTACATACACACAATGGAATATTACTCAGCTGTAAGAAGGAATAAAGTGCTAACACGTGGGATAACATGGATCAATCTGGAAGACCTTATGTTGAGTGAAGCAAGCCAGGCATTGAAGGATGAACAGTACATGACCCCACTAATATGAATTAAGGAAATTGAGCAGTCTCAGAGAGCTATTTTCTGTAAGATAGGTTTACAAGAAATAGGAAGAGCAGAGAAAGTTGTGAGCCATCACCCATATGGACATAATCTATTGTAAAGTGATAGAGTGTAGATGTGAATTAAAGGAATAGGAAAGGAGGGTAGTGATATTATTGGGTTGGGTGGTGTGGGGCTGAAAGATGGGTAGATTGGGAAGGGTGGGTTAGAATACCCAGGGTACTGGGGGCAGGGTTGTGAGAGGGACAAGGTGAACACTGGAGATTTGTGGGTATGAGGTTGAAAGTACAGAGGTGGGGATGCTTTTTGGCAATATGGTAAAGAAGGATCACCGATTTAGGGTTTTGTTTGGGGGGTCATTGGGGAAAGGACACACCTAGAGTAGGCTTCTGGGGAGTGTGTGAGTATTCATTTTGTCAAACTGTGTTGTTTCAGTGGGTGGAGACCCACATAATGAGTGGTAAGTAGTTGGACTCCCATCTTCGGGAGGACTGATTTGTTCAGAAATAGGCAGGTGGGAGACTCTCAAGAGCAAGGGCGGTTCCTAATAGAGGAGGACAAACCAGTCTATTAAGACCCTTTGTTGCATGTAACTATGAATCTTGTTATCCAATGAATCAAGCCAGGGGGTCATCGTGGGCCCCGGGGAGAAGTAGTGTGAGTAATAGAACAAATAGGGGCTATTTAGTGGTCAGTGGAAATGTTCTTCGTTATCATGCAGTGATAGACATAGGACATGTTAAATATCATCAAAATTTATAAAAGTGTACAGTCTAAAATGTAAACCATAGTGTAAACAATTGACAATGTTTAGTAGCTGTACTTCACTATTTGTATTTCAGTTATAACAATGCTACCATCCACATATAAAATGGTATTAATATAAGGGGGGAGGAAAGGGGAGGATGTTGTGTATGTGAGATTCTCCTGTATTCTGTCTGTGACTTTGCTGTGACCTAAAACTTCTTTGAAAATAAAATGAAAAATAGTGAGTCACTGGGGAATGAGAGGGGAAGGTGCCACGGTACAAGCTGGACACCAGATATTGCACTGATGAAAGGTCAAAGGTCAAAAATTAAAAAAAAATATTTTCCATTTTTTAATAGCCCAATCTTTTAATTTTATTTTATTTATAGTTTTTTTAAATTTATTTATTTTATCTCTTATATTTAAACATCATTATTATTTCATTTTCCTATTAATTGTATTCATTTATTGTAATGGCTTTATCTTTGAAGTATCTTTTGATCACAGATGGGTTACAATTAGGGCAGGGGAGGATCGCTGGCATGGGGTGTCAGGGATGGGGGATGCATAGGAGGAAGTTCACCTAAGCATAAATATGAGGTATATAAAATGTTCAAATGGTCACGGGGCATTGTCACAGTGGGTGGAGAATCACACAGTAAATGAGAGAATACTGAATTCCCATCCTGGAGAGCTCTGCCACATTCTCTAAGGGAGCAACAACAGTCCCCCAAGTACAGGGGAATTGACTGGTGAAGGAGGATGAACCACTGATAGGCCCTTGATATTGATTACTAGCCTTATGAGTCTTTGCTCTTTAAATCGAAAATCAGCCTGTTGTTATGGGGTGCCTAAGGGTTGACTACTGAGAGCCTCCTTGTTGCTCAAATGTGGCCTCTTCCTAAGCCAAACTCAGTATATGAATGCATTACCTTCCTCCCAGCATGGGACATGACTCCCAGGGATTAGAGTCCCTGGCATCGAGGGATTGCTACCTAGAGCCAACTGGCAATGTGCCTGGAAAAAGACCTTGAATAAAAGGGGGAAAAGGAAAAGACAAATGAGTTTATATTTCTAAGAGACAGGAGGTCATCCTAGAGGTAATGCTTGTGCACATCTCACTAGGATCTCATAGAATTCCAAAGTGGATATCACCTCAAATAGTGGGGCTGCTGAGGGCTCTGGAGACACCCAGGTCCTACGTCAGGTGGATAGCTCAGGTGTTCGGTGCCTTGCCAGTGGGCCCTACTTTGGAGTTTGTGCTCCTGAGAGTGACAGAGATGGACTCTACTATGGCTTCCCTGCACATGGCTCATCTGTCCCTTCCAATGAAACATATACTTGGGCTGGAGTTTGTAGGTGTAAATCCATAGACTCGAGTCTTTGAGTTGTCCATGTGCCAACTGGACAGGAATCTCAGTGGAGTGGCAGCTCCTTCTCTACTGCTTGTTGGGCTCACCCAGGACAACTGGCTTGGAGATGATGATGGAAAATGGCAATCCCAGGGAATGAAGAGAGTCTGCAGGTGCAGGCAGGATAATCTCATCCATCTTCCCCCTGCAATATAAACCCCCTCTCAATTGGAAGTGGAGTGGACATCACTATCCCATATTCCTCAAGATGGGGAGAAGAACTGTGGACTAGAGTGGACTTACTCTATTCTGCTATAGACATATTGTGACTCAAGCAATGGAAGAAATTACAGCATTGATGTGGAGCCACTGGCCACTAGAGGCTCTGGGTGCATGGTGAGGGAAAAACAGTTGCAACACAGGGGCTTTTTTGGGACATGGGAATTGACCTGAGTGACACTGCAATGACAAATATAGTCCATTTTATATCATCATATAAAATGCAGAATTGTGTGGGAGAGAGTGTGTGGTCTACAACATAAACTATGGTCCATGCTTAGTGCCAAAACCCCAGGATTTGTTTATCAGTTGCAATTAATGTGCCACACTAATGAAAGATGTTTATGTGGAAGGTTTTGGGAGGTGTGGGAGGTGGGGCATATGGGAATCCCTATATTTTTTTGTAAAATTTATGTAATCTAAGTATCTTTTTAAAAAATTAATTAAAAAAGTAAAAATAAATAAATATTTAAAGAGCAATCAACCACAGAAAAACTCATAAGATAAATAAGCAAATATTTAGAACTAAACACTAACTAAAATATATCAAAATATGTGGATATAACCAAAGCAGTGTTACAGGTAAACTTATAGCTTAAATGCTTATATTAAAAATAAATGTTTAAAACAACTATTTAGGATTTTATATTTAAATTATATAAGAAGAGAAATTTAATCAAAGTAAGAAGAATAAAGTTTATAATATAGTCAAGATCAAAGATGAATAAAATGGAAATCATGAAAAAATTAAAAAGCCAATTCATGTATTTGATATTTAAAAAGTTATTTATTTGGTAATAAAATTGGCAAGCCTCTAGAAAATAGCATACAGAGTAAAATCCAAATGACTAATACAAGGAATATAAGAGTAGTTCCCTCAGACATTAACAGTATGCTATTTTTGAGATGTAGAAAATTGTATTGCCAAAAAATGGATGCAACAATATCTTCCATCAGATATTCTGTTCTGTAACATGACTTTGCCATTCCCACAACATCGTGTTGTAGCTATTTCTCTACTCCCTCAATGATGACTAGACCCTGTGACTAATTTTACCAATAGAAGATTGTGGATGGGTCACTGTGACAGTTCTGAACATAGCCCTTATTTGACCTGATAGCTTCTATTTTCTATCACTAGAAGCCCTGCACAATATGTAAGAAGTCTATCCTGCTGGAGAAATCTTGAGAAGATATTTTGCATCTAAATGGAAAGGAGAGGGACCCAGTGGATTCCTTCCAGTGGTCACTTCTGAGACTCCATGAATGGGAATTAGGCTGTCTTGCCTCCTTCAGACAAGCCCAGTATCAGTTGAAAACACAAACTGACTGAAGTCCATGCCACATGAAGCAGAAGAAACACCTAACCAAGCCCTGTCTGAATTTCTGTCTCACAAAATCTTGAGATAAAATAAAATGATTGTTGTAAAGTTACAAAAATTTAGAGTCATATATCATTGTGCTTGTTTGGCTCATGTGCCAACCTGGCCAGGTAATAGTGCACAGTTGTATGGCAAAACAAGCAAAATCCTGATTATTACTGTGAAGGCATTTAGTGCACTTAAATCATTAGTTAGTTGATTGCATCTATGGCTGATTACATCTAAAATCAACTGAGGACATTGCGTTTAGCAATGAGAGATGTCTCATCTAATCAGTTGAAGGCCTTAAAGGAGAAGTGATGATTTCAGCAATTCAGAAGAGAAAATTCCCATCTCTATTTTGGCAAGGCATTTTTCCTGGAGAATTCATTGAAAACCTTCATCAGACTTCCCAGCTTACAGCTTGCCCTACAGAGTGTGGACAGGTACATGCCCACCATCATGTGAGACAATTTTATAAATTCTCATAATATTTACAGATCTCTCCTGTTGGTTTTGAGAGAACCCTGACTAATACAATCTCGTAGCAAAAGATACACTGAACAATAATTGGGAATTCAAAATGAGGTGCATCCATTAGAAAAATCTAAAGCAAGTGGCATTGACTTTAGTGCTAGGAGGTAAATGGAAGCTGGAAGGGCTTCATCTTAGTTCCCCAGGTTGCTAAGATATCTACCATACAGTGGGTTGGTTTAAACAATGGAAATATATTGGCTCACAACTTTGAA
Source organism: Cabassous unicinctus (assembly GCA_029593785.1). Classification (NCBI taxonomy): domain Eukaryota; kingdom Metazoa; phylum Chordata; class Mammalia; order Cingulata; family Chlamyphoridae; genus Cabassous; species Cabassous unicinctus. Next base: position 26,067 of record JAQZBX010008908.1, on the reverse strand, counting down.
GCTAGAAGTCCAAAAGCAAGGCATCTGAAAGTTGATGCTTCCTCCTTGAAGACTGCTCTGTTCCTGGCTCCCAACAATCCTTGGGTACTTTGGCCTTCTTGTCACATGGCAATGCCTTTCCTTTCTATTCTGGATTATACTGACTTCCAGTTTCTACTTAGCCACAGGATATTCTTTTTATGAAGCCTACTGTGATAGGATTAAGGCCCAACCTCATAAAGTTGGGTCAGACCATAAAGAAAAACAACATCTTCAATAGATTCTATTGGCAAAGGTTCACAACCATGGGAATTAATTAAAATTAAGAATGCTTAACTTTTCTAGGGTACATAATTCAATATAACACAGCCTGTGCTTTGGACCCCAAAAATATGTGATATTCCCATTTGCAAAATATCTTCATTGCATCACAACAGCCCAAAAGCCTTAACCCATTTCAATAATAATGTTAAGAACAAAGTCTCATCAAAAGAAGTTATAAATGTGGTCTATGCTGGGCAAATCAATGGTACAAAATAACATAGGATACACATTTTCTGACGTTTGAAATTATTTATGTATTCCAAAAATAGAGATTATGTTTGTAAAATAGTCTTTTCCTCTTGACATGAAACCCTTTGATTATATTAGATTCAGTCAAGATGTCTTTGATTAAATTATGTTAGGATTTGGGCTTTGATTTGACCATGTCAGTAGGGTATAACTCAGGTTAATCCTAGTCCCCTTGGTGGGTGATATCAATGGACACTCACCCAAGAAGACACATAGGAGAAGGCACAGAGGAAAGAAAAGAAAGCACCATAGACAAGGCAGAGGAGAGAACTTTGATCCTGGGGCCCTGGAGAGAGATGAGTCATTCACCTGATAGTTACAAATGACCTTGTGAAGAGAGTAGAGCAGCTGAGCCTTGAAATAAATGAGCCCTATGCCAGCCTGAACCTGAGATTGGAAGAACCCTGGACCATGGAGCCTTAAGAAGAAGAAGAAAGGCTGAACCCTCACAGAGATCAGCAACCATCTTTGGTGAGAAAGTACCTCTTATGATACCTTGAGTTAGACTCTTTAGGGCCTTGTAACTGGAAGCTTCTACCCCACATAAATACCTTTTATAAAAGCCAATAGATTTTTGGTACTTTGCATCATCACCTCTATGGCTGACTAATAGAGAATCGGGTACCAGAAGTGAGTCATGCTTTTGTAATTACCAAAAATGCTGGGACAGTTTTATAAATGGGTAAGGGGTATTTTTTGGAGGAATTGTGAGATGCTTGATGGAAAAGGCCTAGATTTCTTTGAAAAGACTGTTGGTAGGAATATGGAGCCTAATTTTATTTCTGATAAGGCCTTAGAAGGAAATTAAACTATTATTGGAAACTGGAGGAAAGGTGATCCATGTTTTAAAGTTGCAGAAAACTTAGCAAGATTGACTCCTGATGTTATGTGGAAGGTAGATTTTGAAAATTATGAACTTTGACATTTAGAAAAGGAGATTTCCAAACTAAATGTGGAAAATGTAACCTGGTTTCCACTTGCATATTATAGCAAAATGTTAGAGGAAAGAAATATGATGATAACTTAATTAATGGACACAAAGAAACCAGAAAATGATTCTAGAAATTCCCAGCCTCTGGAAATCAAGGCCCCAGATGATAGTGCCCCATTTGAGGAATTAACTAAACTTGGAACTTGTAAGCCAGGATTGAAAATTCAGTCATCAAGGAAAGACTTCTGGAAAGTATTACTGCCTGATGGCTTGGCTCTATGCTTCCTGCATGCTAAACCCACAAACATTTTTTGAGAGCTGTATGAATAAAATCACTGTCAACCTGGATGTAAAGGGATCTGGAGGGGAGAGATGGATGGGAAAACAACATTAAGAGGAAAACCATGGAACCTGAGGTCTGGAATTAAGACATCTTCTTGGATGAAAAGAGGAACCCCAGTCATGTGCACAGAGAGGGTGAGTTTGCCTAGGCATTTGAAGAGGGTGGATATTCCAGTCTGCTGGTCAGGGAGTGTTTTGCCACCCCAGGCTTCAGAGAGGGTGGAACACATTTGCCAAGGTTTGGGGAGAGTGAGATTGACACTCCAGTGCTCTGAGAGGGATGTACCTGTTTCCCATAGGTTGGGAAGCATGAAGTTGACACTCCATTGGTCTGAGAGGAGTGGGCCTGCCCCCCACTCCAGAGATTATGGAAAGCCAGATCGCCAACTCACTGTTTTGAGAGGTTTGGACCTGTATGCCAGAGATAAGGGAGAATGTTTCTGCCAACTCACTATACTAAGCAAGTTGAGACTGTACCCCAAAGATTGGGGAAAGAGTAGCCATCACCCCAGTGTTCTTGGTGGATGAAGTCTGGAGCTCAGTTACCACCCAGATGCTTGAGGAGGGTGGAACCAAGAACATGGCTGTTTGGAAAAGCTGTGGAAAGGGTGGGCCCTCATGAGGCTCCAAGGATGAGAAGAAATCATCATCTTAAGAATGACTCTTAGACTTTGAAATCTAATGGAGTATGCCCTGCAGGTTTTCAGAACTGTAGGTGTATTAGTCAGCCAAAACGGGTGCTGATGCAAAATAACAGAAACTGGTTGGTTTTTATAAAGGGTATTTATTTGGGGTAGAAGCCCACAGTTACCAGGCCATAAAGCATAAGTTACTTCCCTCACAAAAGTCTATGGCCACATGTTGGAGCAAGACAGCTGTTGACATCTGCCAAGATTTAGGCTTCTTGGATTTCTCTCTTCCCGGGGCTCTGTTTCTCTTCAGGCTCAACTCCTCTGTTTCCTCCACAAGGCCAGTTGTAAACTGTCATGTGAATGACTCATCTCTTTTCCCAGGGCCTTCTCTCCTTCCTCATGACCAAGCTCTCTTACTTCCCAGGGCTCCAGCTCAAAACTCCAACATCAGAACTCCAGCTCAAAACCCCAACTCGAAAACTCCAGCTCTGTCCTTTGCCTTGTCTTTTATCTTTGAGGCTGCACCCACCAAGGGGTGAGGCTCAATGCCTTCTGAGGTGGCCTAGTCAATGCCCTAATCATAACTTAATCATGCCCAGATGAACAGACCAGTTTACAAGCATAATCCAGTATCTATTTTTGGAATTCATAGCTATATCAAACTGCCAGACTGCTACAATAGGGGAACAGTGACTCTTGTTTCCCTCCCAAATTCCCCTTATGTTAATGCACATGCTTATCCTATGTCTGTTCTTTTGTATATTGGAAGCAGATAAATTGTTTTGTAAATTTCACAGGTCTACAGCTGGAGGGGACTTTGCCCGAAGAAAAACTATTTGTAAAACTGTGGTGTGATTTTGTACTTAGCATTGCTAACTGAAAGGATTTAAGGGTTTTAGAATATTGTCATGTCTTTATGGAATTCAGAGATGTGTGAATGTTTGACAGTTTGAGATTATTTATGAATTCCAAAAATAGAGATTATGTTTGTAAACCAGTCTGTTCCTCTAAGTATGATAACCTTTGATTGTATTAGATTCATCTGAGATGTCTTGGATTAAATTAATTAAGATTAAGGCTTTGATTCAACCATGTCAGTAGGGTGTAACTCAGGTTAAGTGCCCACCCCCATGGTGGACTATACAAGCAGACACTCACTCAAGAAATAATACACTCACGAAAGAATACAGAGAGGAAAGAAGAGAAAGCTCCATAGACAAGGCAGAGGAGAGAACTTTGGGGCCCTGGAGAGAGTTGAGCCATTCACCTGAGAGTTTACAGATAACCTTGTGAAAAGAACAGAGCAGCTGAGCCTGGTAAGAACAAGTCCTATGCCAGCCTACAGCTGAGATTGAAAGAAGCTGGGACCATGGAGCCTTAATAACAAGAAGGAAGGCTGAACCCTAGCAGTTTAGCAACCATCTTTGGTGAGAAAGTGGCTCTTATGCTACCTTGAATTGACCTCTTTAGGGTCCTGTAACTGTCAGCTTCTGTCCCAAATATATTCCCTTTATAAAAGCCAACAGATTTTTTGTCCTTTGCATCATTACCTCTTTGGCTGATTACTACACATTCCCATTCTAGAGGGAATAATTTTCAAGAAAAATAGTGGTCATAGGTCCCAAGCAAGTCTGAAACACTGTAGGGTAAGCACCATTAGATCTCAAGGTCTGAAAGTAACTTGTGGAGTCATCCTTTGTTCTCTAGACTGGCTGGAGCAGCAGTCCCACCCTTTTAAATGCTTGTGCAGCAGTCAGGCTTTTCACAAATGCTAGATTATAGGGCCTACCATCTCTGAGCACCAGAATGGCATTCAGCCTTACAGGATTGTGAGGGCACAAACCACAGCTTTGAGGTGGTGGCACTCTCTCTGCACACCAAGGTGAAGGCTTGCCCTCTCCATGCACCAGGGCAGATGATCTGCCATCTTTAAGGGCACAGTTGACTTGTTTTCACCAGACACATGGGTGGGTCTTTTCTCTTGGTCCAAGGAGATCTCTTTGCTCCAGAATTCTACTTCTATGGTTCTGCCCTTGAAGTCATATTTCTTTCAATCCATCCATTCTCTGTCTCTTGCGCTCCAGAATGGCAGTGCTTCTTCTCATATAACTTTTGCAAAATATTTCTCAGATTTTCATGCAATTCAAAGGGGTCCAAACAATCAGAAAAAAGGACTTCCTACAGATTCTTCCTGAATAACTACTGTGGTGATATGTATCTCCATGTGCCCCAGAAAAACATGTTCTTAAATTTAATGCATTCCTATGGGTTTGTTCCCATTGTAAGTAGGATGTTTTCATGAAATGACTTCTGTTAAGATGTGGCCCAGCCCAATCAGTATTGGTCTTAATCCTGTTATTGGAGTTCTTTATGAGCAGAATGAGATTCAGATAGAGAAGAGAAAGCAATAGGAAGTAAGAGGCTGGACACTGATGGAACTTGGAAGAGAAGAGAGAGACTAGGTGATGCCATGTGTCAGGTATGTGACAGACTAGCCAAGAATCACCAAAAGCCAGCCCCAAGACACCATATTCTTTAGGAAGAAAACATCACCTTGATGACATCTTGATGTGGATATTTTTCCAGCCTCAAGCCTTGAGCAAATTAATTCCCATTGTTTAACCTGAACAATTTCATTGTATTTGCTTGAATGGCTTAGACACATTTTTGAATGGCCTAAAACAAATTTTGATACCATGAGAGCGGTGTGCTACTATTGCAAACACAAAATCTGTGGAAACAGCTTTAGGATGGCATAATGAATAGAGGATGGAAGAATTATGAGGTGCTTGATAGCAGATAGAAGTTTAAGTGGGCTGCACTTGAGTAAGAACCATTGCCTTCTGTTTGCCACCCTGTAGGACAGGAGTGTGTATTTTGGTATTGCTAGGCCCCCATTGTTGCCTGGGCACGTGAAAAAGATAACAGGTCTCTAATTCATAGATCTTTAAAGAAAGGGGAACCATCACTGAGGAACTGTACAAAAAAACTGCACCCAATTAACTTAATCCATACCTATTTTGGATTTAGCAGTTGAGATCTTGACCCTCAAGTTGATGCCATAATGAGGGGGAGATCTTGCCGTAGGGATGAGTGTATTTTGTGTATATGAGGCATGTGTACTTTTGTTGCTTGAGGGTGAGCTGTGACAGATGGTATTTTCTAAAGTTGGATAAAACAGCATCTCCACTCATGTCATTTTCCATGTCACTCTACCACTCCACAATCAAGATATGCAGTCAATTTCTCCACCTTTTGAATTTTGGCAAGCCTATGGTTGCTTTATTTAATAGAATGTTATAATGTGATGCTGGATGAGTTCTAGGGGTGTCTCATTAACCAGCCTAGCAGTGTTTGCCTCCCCCATCTCAGACTTGAGCTGCAATTTTAGAAATCTGACAAACTTGCTGGAAAGACCTCACCTATAAGCCCTACATCTTCATGAAGAGGAAGAGGGAACTAACAGAACCCAGCCTTCTAACCATCTCTGACAAGGCACTAACTATTCATATGAGTAAACTTTTCTTGGAACTTCCATAAAACCCCAGCCATTAGCTGAATATCAGAGAGGGACCTTAGGTCATGCCACATGGAGTAGGAGAACTGTTCAGTGAAGTTCTGTTTAAATTGCTAACTCAAAGAAATCATGAGATCTAATAAAATACTTCTTGTTTCTGTCACTAAGTTTTAGGACTGTTTGTTACACATGAATATATAACTGAACAGGATAAATGAGTAAGCAGATTCTAAAATTATATTAAAATGAAAGAGTCCTATAACTACTAAACTAATTTGAAAAGAAGGTTGTAGGGTCACATCACAAGATTTTAAGGTTTACTGTACAGCTATACTAAATGAATTTGTGGTAATAATGTAAGTTTAGACAAATAGATGAATAAAATATAATATAGAGTCTACAAATAGATCCATGCCTATATTTTAATCTATTTTCAACAGTTTCAAATGTAATTAAATAAATAAAGAAAAGACTTCTAAAGAACAATGCTGGAAGAACTGGATATCCATATGGAAAAAAGTGACTTACAATCCTAACATCACCTAATATACAAGAAATAATTCAAAAATAATCATGGGTGGAGTGGGTGGAGCTCAGTAGTTGAGTGTTTAGCATCTATGAGGTCCTGGGTTCAATCCCGAGTACTTCCTTAAAAAAAAAAAAAAAAGAATAATTATGGACCTTAGAGTAATCGTGCTATAAAGCTTCCTGAAGAAAACATAGAAAAATACTCTTGAGAACTTAAGTTTACAAAGATTTCCTAGAAAACAAAAATTAAAAATTTATAAATTGTACTTCATCAAAATAAAAAGTTTTGACTTATAGAAACTAACTGTTAATGATATGAAAAGGCAAGCCATAGATTGGGGAATATTTGCAATATGTAGATTAAAAAAAGACTTGTATCTACAATAGATAAAGAATTCTAACAAATCAAAACAAGCCATTTATTTGTTTTGAGTGATCTGAAAACTTAAACAGGCAAACCAAGAATAACCAAGAAACACATAGACATGAAGCTCTTAACCTGTTTAGTTTTCTGGGAAATGTAAATTAAAACCATGATGTTATATACCTCAAAACACTAGCATAGATAAAATTAAAGGCAAGCAATTCAAATGTTAATGAAGATGTGGAGCAACTAGAACTCTCATATGTCCTTGGTGGGAGTGTAAATTTTTATAATTATGTGTAAGGTCAGACAAACACGAATGTGTGGCTGGATATAGGCTCATAAGTGATCAGATACAGACCCACGTGTGCTACAATGAGGATTGCAAACCTGTGATGAGACTATAAATCAAGGTTTTCTAACACATCTCATTCCAGAAAGGGAAACTAGACATTGCTGCATGCCAATTTCCTCAAAGAAAATATGTACAGTAGTAAAAGTCTAAATAAGATTTTATGGGATCATCTTAAGCTTAAAAAAATGACCCTAAAATTTATCAGAAAGAATCAACATTTAAGAAATGCAAGAAAAATATTGAAAATGATAAGTAATTAAGGGAGATGATCTCTTCCTTACAGGTATAAACACACATTAAAAATCTTAATGACCTTAATGATATATGGGTGGTAGAGGAATAAACACCCTAAAATTTAAGAAACATAGGAAATGGTTGAATCTTCTAGATATATAAAACATGACACATTAAAAATAACTGAACATAATTAATAATTAGTAATTTATGCTAGCCAAATATTTTATCTAGTTGGGGGAAATAGACAAATATTTCCTCAACACAAACAAAAATGAATTCTAAACGGGTTGAAAAATAATTTTTTGAAAAGTTATTAGAAAAATGAAGATGCCAAAATGTATAAAATCACTAAGGGAAGTGGAGCTTTCCAAGTGTGCTATGCTAGAAGAAATAAAAATGTAAAAGAATGTTAAAAAATAACATCTCTGTATAAAAGACTCATGATTATAATATAAATACCATAAAGTAAATGTTTATAGCAAATATCAAAGTAAAGTGATATATATCTTTAATATTGAAAGAGTTCATAAAAAGTCATCAGTAAAACTTTTGACTCCAGCATAACAAGAAAGGATACAAGTATTTGACAAAGTTTATGGAGTGAATTCTATATCCCATTGTGTAAGGAACAGAGGGCACAAAGACTGCTAAACCATTTTTCCTGACTTTAGGGAATTAAAGACAAAAGAACACTTGATATGACTATATAAATTTGAAAATTAATTAAATATCCAAAAGTGGATGAATAAGTTAACTTTGTATAACCATACTCTTGATACTATTTCATAAATAGTGATATAATTAGGCAGAATTTGAGATCATAAAAACAATCAGTATTTAATAATAATAGGGATAAAAATCAGGATACAAAGTTATTGATACAATATGTTTTACCAATGGAGAGTACTCATTCTTCTAGATCTAGCCCCTGATGAAACCATACTAATAGGACAGGAAGGAATGATGAATTTGTTTTACTACATATTTCCTATCATATTAGGTTCAGGTAATATTTTATTTGAAGCCTGATTTAAAGAAAAAATTTCCACAAATATTTTATGCTTTTTCTGTCAAATGAAACAATGTATTCTGGCCTCTTTATTACCAGGTAACCTGCATTACATTGATGAGGCAGGTGAGAATGGGAACAGCATATATTGTCAGTATCTTTTTTGAGAATGATGTCATTCAAAATTATCTGATGTCAATTTCTGCATTCTATATTGAAGCTCATATATTATGGATTGTGTTAATTTTACATATGAAAGACAGGGCCTCATGACCAGATGGATTCACAGGTGAAATATACTAATCATTCTGGAAAAAACTCATACCTATCCTATTTAAACTCTTCCAAAAAATAGAAGTGTAGGGACCATTGCTTAACTCATTCTATGATACCAACATCACCCTAATACCAAAGGCACATAAAGATGCCACAAGAAAAGAAAACTACAAAGCAATTTCTCTGATGAATTTAGATTCTAAAATCTTCAACAAAATACTTGCTAATCTAATTCAACAACACATCAAACAAACTATACAACAAGACCAAATGGGCTTTAGCCCTGGTATGCAAGGATGTTTCAACATAAGAACATAAGAAATCAATCAAGACAGGGCCTGGATCTCTATTAAAAGGTCACTAAGTACTATAAGTAAAAATAAGAGTGTGACATTGAAATTCAGCAGAGGAATTATCAGATATATTCAACTATCTGTATTAAGACACAACACCAAACAAACCGATCCACTTGAGGAGATTATATGATTTTCCAGTTGGAAAAAATAAGCAAAATTTAGTCATTTTACTGCATATCTGCCTAGTTCATTCAAATTCTTTTTGTATATTTAGCCTCCTTATGAACAATATAACTCTAAAGCCTCATTCTTCTTCAACCTTTGCCCATTATACAATAAGAAAAAAAACTATATATTTAAAGTATCTTGCATATACAAAAATAAAAATATTAATAGTTGTGTTTGCATGGGGTGGAGTCAAGAACATTTTTATGTCTTATTTCTTCCTTTATTTTTCCAAAATCTGTAACGAGCACTATTACTTCTGAAAAAAATGATTAACCTTATTTAAGAAAGATACATGAGAACATCTTCCATTAACAAAAATAAATTTAGAGTATTAATTAAAGCATAACTTCTCACTTAGAACATAAATCTACAGAGCAATTTCATGTAAAAAATGAACATATATTTCTTTAAGAAATCTTGACAATATCAAAAATATGAACAAAACTGATCACTGGAAGTATTCACATATAATGAATGTTTCTCAACATGCATAATATCTGAAACCTGAATAAAAAGTTACTAAAGTTATGTTAATCACACATGGATTTCCTGAAAGAGTAACTCTTCATTGGAAATAGATGATGCATTTCTCTGCCACTTCATTTTTTTTTTCTGGTGCAGAGCTTCTTCATGGCATTCTTCATCTCTGCATTTCTCAGGGTATAGATTAAAGGATTCAATATAGGGGCAATAACAGTGTAAAACACAGTCAAAGATTTATTCTTGGGTAAGGTGAAAGGAATTCTCACATACATAAAAATGCAGGGGACAAACATTAGGACCATTACAGTGATGTGGGAACCACAGATGGATAAGGCTTTGTGCCTCCCTTCCTGACTAAATTTCTTCAGGGAGTGCAGAATGACCTCATAGGAGATAAATATGAGCATGAAGATGACCACAGAGATTGCCCCATCATTGGCAACCATGGTGAGACCAATGATGTAGATGTCAATGCAGGCAAGGTTTAGTAATGGGGGCATGTCACAGATGAAGTGGTTGATGACAATAGGACCACAGAAAGGAAGGTCTTAAACCAAGAGAAGCTTAACTACAGCATGAACTAAACCTCCAATCCAAGCCAGCAGGAGCAGTAGAACACCCGTCTGTTGGGTCATGGTTATCACATAATGCAGAGGCATGCAGATGGCCACAGAGCAGTCATAGACCATGACCATCAAAAGTAAAATCTCGGCACCACCAAATAAATGTCCTGTAAGAGGCTGGGTCATACAAGCTTAGAAGGAAATGCTTTTCTTCTCATACAGTAAGTCTGTAATCATATGTGGGGTAAATGTTGTAGAATAAACAGCACCTATGAATGATAAATAGCTAAGAAAGAAGTACATGGGGGTATCCAGTATTGAACTGACTACCACAGTCACAACAATGAGCAGGTTGCTCACCATTATCACAATGTAGATGAACAAGAAGATAACAAACAATATTTTCTGAACCTGGAGGTTCTGATTTAGCCCCAAAAGGAAAAACTCAGTCACACTGTTCCTTTATTCCATATAGCATTCTGTGTATCCTTATTTCACAAGTCAGGGACAAATTTGCCTAAAAATATTATTATGACTAGTGACTCTATGAAATTTTAAGGTAATTTGTTTTTTCATTCAGCAAGTAATAAATATTATTTATTATGTTCCATCACTGTCTGAGATTATAAGAATAAAAGGCTGATATTAACAAAATGGTCCCTAATATCAGTGATTTTATAGACTATCAGGCACACACACATGCACACAACACACACACATAAGTATTAGACACAAGTGGGAAATGGACAGATTATTAAATAAATGGGTTCTTAAAACTCATTTTCCATTAGAAGAAAATAAAATTATACATATAAATAATACCACATGCAAAAATAAAATAAAAATGATATAAGATTTAATATAAAAGTAAAGCAATGTTTACTTTATATTTATTGTCAAGTTGAAAAAATGATGCCTTCCTACAATCTAGATGTGGAAGAATATCTTAAACAATTTAAATTTCAAATAGATGTACTTGATAATTTCAAGATTTTCAAAGATTTTAGGAAAACATACCATTAAAAAAGTTAAAAAAAAGCACATTGGAGAAAAGATTTATATTTCAGAGGACAGTGTTAATATCTAAAACAAATGAAGAGTTCTATCCAGCTAGTTAGCAAGTAAAAGAAAAACAAAGCAAAAAGGGACAAAGGATATAGATAAGCAATTAAAATAAGATTTTAACCAAACAGCCAACAAACATAATAGGATGCTGAAACACATCTGTAAAGAGCAAAATGCAAAAGAAAAAAATATATTGATAGATCACATTTTCAGACTAACTAACTTAAAAAGTGGTAATAGCAATGACTGGCATAAATGTAGAGAAACAGGCATTCTCTTGCATTGTTAGTAAAAATATAAATTTTTTGATTTCTTGGAATGCAATCTAGCATAAAAATAAAAATACATATACCTCTCATTCTCAAAAATTAACTCTTTAGAATCTATCCCATAGAAATCAAAGCACCAGTACAAAAGGATATATATACAGCATATATTTGATGCATTGTGTATAATGATATTAACAAAAACAACAAAAAATTAAAGTGAATGATAGTCAATACTGAAATGGTTGAATAGATTAAAACATATATTAAATGGAATATTACCATTTCAAAGAATGCATTACAGCTTATACCTGTACTGTTAGAGAAATTCCCACAAGGTACTGTTCAGTAAGAAATAAATATGCATAAAACTATGTATAATACAATGTTATTTTAAAACAAAAATAAAAATGCCATAAATGCACCAGCCTACAAATGTTTGTGTCATTATATGATCATGAGCAAAGTATGTAAGTATAAAGGATATACGTTTGGTTGTAAACATGGATTACACTTTTGCTGGTGATGGCTAGGGGTAGGTGATGTATGTCGAAGGATGAACACGATTGAAAAAAAAATCAAATAAAACACTTCACAACAACAAAACACTATATCTTAAATGTTATCAGTATGTGCCAGCTGTATTATCTTTTAAAATAACCCTACTAACGATACCTAGTTACTTTCTTAAGTTTGTATTGACAATTGTTTCAATATCTGACCTCATAAATTCTGTACTATCCCTTCTTCAAAAGAGCCAGATTGTTTGTCTTCCTAGCTATGACCAAGTTCTTGGCTTGTGCACTAGATCCCATTCTCTTTATTACTATTAAGAGCAACACCCTGTAATTATCTCCTCCATTTCCTATATCATCAATTTTCTTCTCTAATAATCATTCCTATGAATTGAAGTAACAGCTGTCTTGCGTAAGTATAAACTTGGATCATGAAAGTCACTTATTCAAGTTATAGATATGCTACACAATCCTCTGTTTATTAATGAAAAAATGATGCATACTTTGATCCCATCATAGGATTTATAAATATCTACCTATTAGTTACACTTAGATGTAAATATCTACCCATATAGTTATACTTGAAATTAGCTTTCTAAGAATTCTGATGTTAAAGAAGGTAAATTTACTCTGGATCTTCATAACATGAAAATATCTAAAAGAGCATTACAGAAATGAGTCAATTCCCAAATATTGTGTCAATTGCAAAGGATCCCTAATAATGTTTATTATCAGAATCACGAAAGAACTTTTAAATGACTATTACACCATTTAAAATTAACACCGTCAATGTAGTCTTGTAAAATGTAAGTCTAGTTCAGATTCTTATGTATAAATACACTTCCTGGGCTACCTGCATAATGAGATCCAATCCCACTTCTGTATTGCGGTGTCTTCTTCTGTGAAATAAAAGATAAGTTTCATGCACTGATGACATCTCTGTAGATACAGAGAGCAAGGTAACACATGTACCATCACTAGAACTTGAAATGTTTCAGCGTTACCAACTCTTTCTATGTGTGTAGAAAGTTTGTGTCATCTCAGTGATCTAGAAAACAGTTACCTTTTAAATAAGTGGGAATTTTCAAAGTGCATATCAAGAATGCTGTTTAACCTAAAGAAGTCTGAATCCTGATTGTAAACAAAGAGGTCCAAAATCCCCAGTGTTGGCTGAATTTGTCACCAAACAGACATTAAATCAACATTATCAAGTTAAAAAATTCACAATTGTGCATTCCATAAGTAAACATTTTGCAGTTTATGTTTGAAAAGTCAAATAGTGAAGTAGCATTTTTATTCTCATTTACTGGCCTGACTTCATACGGTATAGCTGAAATTTGGTTTGCCTGAAGGATGGAGATTAAATTCATGCCCATATTTTTAAATGCTTTTTGACTCCATCATTTCATTTCCTAAAAACACAGAAATGTAAATATTCATACACATTCTGTGGTAAAGTCAAACATCTGTGGAAATGTATGTACATTTGAACTACAGCACATGTTTTTGAGTAATTCAATTGGTGCATCTCCAAGGGTGATTCTTCTCTAATTAAATTCACTGGTACCTTGATCATAATTCTGTGAGCAGATTCTGTATCTCCAAAGATTCCATAAGAATAATCACCCATGTAGAACATAACTTACAGGTCCATGTAATTTGGGGAGTAAATCATAAAAGCATTGATATCAACTTCTCAAAGGGGAAGAATCCAATCTGGGCAAAATTTAAATATGTAAAAATTGTCTTTTTGAAATCATGACCTTCGAAATAGGCAAATGTATTGTGTATGTAAATTGAAACTATGCTTTTAAAGATCATCATTAAACTCGCTTTCAAGAATGTTGAAAGTTCATCATAATAAGTCTTTGAAAATTAGAATCAAATGCAGATAATAGCAGCGTTACCGCTCCAGCAATAAGAAAGAGTTTCAGACAGGTATATAAGTAGAATCTGTATTGTAAATTAAAAGAAAATCTGTAACATTTAAAGGAATAACTTAAAGTAGTCCATGAATCATAAGTCTTTATAACACTCTAAAGACCTTTCTGAGGGAAGTGATACCAACTGTTACTTTTTGCATAAAATTTCAGTGAACTGCCTTGGGATAGGAGAAAGAAAATTTCTTCACTTGGAAATATACATCAAGAGAAGGAAGACTAGCAGATACTGTAGTGTCCTGGGTGCCTTCTTGCCATTTTTCTTGCATTCTATCTTAGCAATTGGGCTTATATTTTCAGAAAAGGCAAGAGTCCAATATTTACTTAATTAGATTTCCCAATATCTTTTGAAAATAAGGGTGCCCAACAAGATTGAATTTTAAGTCATTTCATGGGACATATAGGAAATGGGATGATTCAAGCAGAATTCAAGCTCCCCTAGGCCCTTCTCCTTTATGCTTTCTAGAAGTCTGACAAGTTGTCTGGAAATCTAAAGCTACCTTGTGAGCATGAGCAGACCATAAGGGTGGTAGCCTTGAGTGAATCATCACTAAGCAATAGGAACCAGTGTCCCCAAATGTTTGGAACCAACTTCAGATAGCCTCTGAAGACAGGAAGAAAAAAAAAAGAAACCCAACAACTCTACGTTGTTAAAGTCACAGTTAATTCAGCTCTTTGTTATTATGAGTCCCAAACAATCTTAATTAGAGTTCAGGATGTATCAAGAATGATGCCGTGGCATGTCCCCATTCTCCATAAGATCTGTTGGTCTAGATAGTAATGAAATTCTATTGTCTGTATAAATGCTTAGATGGTTTTCTAATTTCTCTGTGTACCACTATCATAAATCCTTATTGTCAAAAGTCACATAAATGTGTCTTGTTTGCATTAAAGCCTTGTTTAAAATTACAAAAAGAATAATTTCATACAATTTTATCAGCAAATGGTGATAAAATTTACTTAAATTGACAATTTCACATTTTACTTGATAATATTTTAACAATACATATTTAAAAATTAGAATATATTTTATTCATAAATTTCTCTTTGGGATTTCACTTTAAGAAATTATTAGAAAAGTGTGCATTACTAATACTGCAATAAAAGTTTTAATCCAATAATCTCGGCATAAAATCTGATTATAAATATGAAAGGAAAAATCATGAAGTAGTTCTCAAAGAAGATATATGCAGTAGAATAAAATGCTGGGTAATTGTAATATGAATCTGAAACCCTTTATTATACCAATAAAACAAAATAAAGGATTGAGCATTTTGGTATTATTTATGAAATCTAAAAATATATATTGGATTATGTTTGTAAACTGGCCTGTTCCTCTGGGCATATTAGATTGTATTACCTTCAAAGGTTTCACTTTTACTTGGTTAAAAATTGATTAAGGCTTTGATTGGACAACATGAGTAGGACATTAGTAGAAAATGACAGGCCAGAGGAGTTAGCATTTTGATGCTGGAGTTTTGATATTGGAGCCCCGGGAAGTAAACACACAGAGAAGCAGATACATGAGGAAGGAGAGAAGGCTCCATTACACATGGTAGA
Organism: Cabassous unicinctus; assembly: GCA_029593785.1. Taxonomy (NCBI): domain Eukaryota; kingdom Metazoa; phylum Chordata; class Mammalia; order Cingulata; family Chlamyphoridae; genus Cabassous; species Cabassous unicinctus. Next base: position 10,408 of record JAQZBX010008908.1, on the reverse strand, counting down.
GGCACCAGGAAGAGAGACGAGCCATTCACCTGATAGTCTACAGCTGGCCTTGTGGAGAGAGCAGAGCAGCTAAGCCCAGAGAGAAATGAACCCTGAGAGAGAGATGAGACTCATCCCAGCCTACAGCTCATATTGGAAGAAGCTGGGACCAGGGAGCCTTAAGAGGAAGAGGAAGCCTGAACCCTTGCATATGTTGGCAGCCATCTTGCTCTAACACATGGCAACAGACTTTGATGAGAGAAGTAATTTACACGTTATGTCCTGGTAACTGTAAGCTTTTACCCCAAATAAATACCCTTTATAAAATCCAACAGATTTCTGGTATTTTGCATCAGCAAACCTTTGTCTGACTAATACAAGAGGGGAGAAGATAAAGAAGATATGGGATAATTTTATTTATCTCAAAGTGGTCATGGAACATTGAGCAAAATAGACAATGTGTCCAGCCATAAAACAAGTTGCAATACATTTCAAAGGACTTAAATCATAGAGAATATATGTCTGATAATAATGGAATTCAACTAAAAATTATAACAAAAATATAACTAACTAAGCATTTTCCAATTATTTATAAATTAAAAAGAATAGTTCTAAATAACCCAGGGGATTAAGAAGAATCACACAGGCATTAGAAAATATTTTTAATGATAAGATAATAGTAAAAAAAAAAATTAAAATATATTGGATTAGCTAAAGAAATTCCTAGATGGAATTTTATATCTTTACATGAAATTACTAGATAACAAGAAAGATGAAAACACATGAACTATAATTTTATCTCAAGAAACTGGAAAAGAAAGAGCAAAATTAACAGAAAATTTTGCAGAATGGAAATAGTAAATATAAGACAGAAATGACTGATATAGTAAATTATTGAAAAATAGAGAAAATATATAAAGTAAGATCCTATTTACAATGGGTTCACACCCAAAGGAATGGATTAAGTTTAAGAACATGTTTCTCTGAGGTACCTACATAGCTTCAAACCACCCTAGTCCACTCTCCATACTTTCCAAAAAACATGCTTTTTGGACATACAAAATACACTCATTCCATCAAAATATACTAATGTGTTGTCATTTCAGAATCAATGCTAAATATAAAATTTCATAAAAATTAGTTATGAGTCTGATCTATCCTGGGATACAATTCACCTCTGTATGTTGACCAGTCAAATCTAGAAAACAAGTCATCTGCTTCCAATACACAATGGAAAGACAGCCGTAAGATAAAAATTTCCATTTCATTAGGGAGAAATTGAAAAGAAATCGGGGGTCATGGGTCCGAAACAATTACAAAACCCTACAGCAAATTCCATTACATTTCAAGGCCTGAAATTCATCTATGGATTAATATTTTGTCCTCTAGGCCTGATGGAGCAGCAGCTCCATCCCTTCCAAGTGTTTACTTAGTGACTCTGCTCTCCCTGAACAATTGGATGAAGGCCCAAACCTCTCCAAAAATCAGGGTGAGAGGCAGGTTCTCTGAAAACTCTGAGACAAAGACCTGACATTTTCTGAGCATTGGGGAGACTGCATTGTCCCTTCCAAGAATCTGGGCAGATGACCTGTATTTTCCAAGCACAGGGGTGGACCCAACTTTTCCACATAGATATATGGGCCTGCTCTGTTGGCCTGAAGATATCTCTTGACCTCAAGAGATCTCTTCAATCCAGGCCTCAGTTTTCATGTTTCTGCCTTGGAAGTCATTAATCTTTCAATTTGTCCCTTTTCTGCCACTTTCAGCTCAGGGCATTGGTTCTGCTCATATAAATTTTGCAAAAACCTTGTCAGCTTTGATTGAAGTTCATAGGTATCCAAACCATCACATAGAAAGACTTTCCACAAATTTTTCCTGCCTAACTGCATTTCTGAACATGACTTCTACTGAAATGGCTGACCCATTCCATTTTTGGTTAACTCTCACATGGAGCCCTATTCTCTGGAGGCTTAGTTTCCAGAAGCTCAGGGAAGTCCCTGAGAGAGCTGCTTCTGGCACTAGTCTCAATACACGCTATCTAGATAAGCTCCAAATAGAATTTTCTAAATTATCAATTTCTGGTTACTTTGTGCTTAAGAGCTCAGTTTTCAGCTTATCACTTTCCTCTCACATTTTATGATAAAGTGCAAGAAGAAACTAGGCTGAATCTTCCACACTTAGCTTGGAAATCCCAGCTGAATTTCCAAGTTCATCACTTTAAAGTTCTCCCCTCCTGCCTTTAGCATTCATATTTCTATCAACAATCTCATCAAAGCAATCTAAACCTTTACTTATCTTCTAGCCTCTACTCATTACCAAAGCAATCCCAAAGATATTTCCACATTTGTAGGTACTTGCAATATCAGCACCCCACTTTTCTGGTACTAAAATATGTCTTGGTTTCTCAAGAAAATACCATGGAATGGGTTCATTTAAACAATGGGAATTTACTAAGTCATGGTTTTGAGGCTAGGAGATAACCATATCAAGGCATCACCAAAGCAATGCTTTCTTTCCAAAGAATTTGTATTCTGGGTCCGGCTGTCACTGATCCTTGGTCTTTGGATCTTCTGTCACAAACAATGCACATGGCAACCTCTTCTGCCCTCTCTTATCATTTCCAAGTTCCATTGACCTTCAGCTTCTTGCTTCCCATGACTTGCACTCTCTCTGCCTGAATTTCATTCTGTTTAAAAAGTACTCCAGTAACAGGATAAAGACCCACCCTGATTGAGTTGGGCCACATCTAACTGAAGAAACGTCATCAATAGTCTTAGTTAAAATGAGTTCACACCCACGGGAATGGATTAAGTTTCAGGGCATGTTTTTATTTGGGGTGGGGGTACATACCTCCAAATCACCACACCACCTTAACCAAATAAAGTTAACATCTCAAGTACCTGGATTAATCAACAATATGTGTTTCCTGATATGATACTATGTGGTAGTTTGAGTCATTTATACACACCAGAAAATTATTTTTTTAAATTGGTCCAGCCATATGGGTGTGAATCCATTGTGAACCTTTTAATAGATTAAATTCACTGAAGAGTCATTTAGTTAGATTATTCCAGTAAGACATAGCCCAGGGTTGGTCTTAATCTTCTTACTGAAGTGCTTTATAAACTGAAATTGGCCAAGGTGCAAAAACAGAGAGAAACTCCCAGAATCTGATAGAGAAGTCCCCAGGGGGCAGAAGTTGAACTCAGTGGAACACAGAAGGGGAGAGGAAGTCACTGAAGCCAGAAGTTGAAAGCAACAAGGCCTAGAGGAGAGGGGAGAGACAAGCAAACATTGCCATGTGACTGATTGCCCAGAACTGCAGCTCAGGGAGAAATCATCTCCTGATGAAGCCTTGATTTGAATAATTTCATGGCCTAAGAACTATAAGTTGTACATTAATAAATCCCTTTTGTAAAAGCCAGCCCATTTCTGGTATATTGCCTTGGCAGCCTTTAGCAAACTAAACACACTCTAAGAAGAAATTTAATGACATTTCATTTGTATGATATCCCTTCAGAAATGCATAGCCTGAATGTAAACATGAGGAATCATCAGACAAACCCAAACTGAAGAATATAGTGCAATCTATAAAGTAACTTGCCCATACTCCATGAACTGTCAATTCATGAAATACAAAGAATCAGGAATAGTTTCAGGTTAAAGGAGATTAAAGACATATGACAGCTGAATGCAATATATGATCTTGGAATCTGTTTTCCCATAAAAATGACATTATTGTGACAATTGGTGGAATTACAATATAGTCTAGAAATTAGGTATTAGTATTATATGGATGTTAATATCCTAATTTTGATAACTACTGTGGCTATGCATGAATATTCCTTGTTTTTAGAAATACATTTTAGTTCTTAGTTTTATATAGAAGTCTTCATTTCTGAAGGCTTATCATGTCTGCAGCTTACGCAAACATTTAAGAAAAAATATTAATGAATCTACATATATGAGAAAGAGAAAGAACTGCCTAAAGTAAAACAATGAACATATTTTACATGTCTATAATAATTTATATATTCATATAAAACCTCTTGAAGAGAACATTAAAGAACAATTATGTGGCCTTAAGTTATGCAAATATTTCCTATATGACAATAAAAACATTATAAAAGAAAAATATATATAAATTGCAATTTATTGAAATTGTGGAATTTTGCTCAAGTGACAAACCACAGACTAGGAGAAAATATTTGTAAATTACATGTCTGATAAAGGATCTGTTTCCACAATAGATAAAGAACTCCCAAATTTCAATAACAATAAAGCAAACAATTCAATGTAAAATGGGCAAAATATTTGAACAGATATTTCACCAAAGAAAGATACAAATGACAAATAAAAGCACATGAAAATATGTTCAATATCATTATTCATTCAGAAAATACAAACAAAATCACAAGAAGATTTCACTACTTACTTCTTAGAATGATTAAAATTTTAAAAATTAACAATTCCAAGTGCTTTCAAAGATTTAGAGGAACTGGAAAAGCATTTGTTTCTGGTGGTAAAACAAGATGCTAAATTTGGAAAACAGTTTGGCTGTTGCACACAAAGTCAAACCTATACTTAGTTTACAACCAAGCAACTCCACTATGAGGTATTTACTCTAGAATAATGAAAACTCATGTTTTCACACCAAAATCTGCCTATGAATATTCTTAGTAATTTTCTTCATAATTTCTAATAGATGGAGGCAACTCAAATATCTCTCAACTGGAACAGATAATGAAACTGTAATACATATATAAGTGGAATACTACTTAGCAATAAAAAGGAATAAATTATTGATAACCACAATGACAAGGATAAATCTCAAATGCATTATGCTATTCAAAAGAAGAAAGATTGCAAATGATTCTACACTGTATGATTCAAGTTATATAATATTCTGGAACAGGCAAGATCATAGGACAGCAATGAATTAGTGTTAGCCAGGATCTGACTACAGGATGTGAGTGGAGGATCTGACTACAACCTCATGGAGGATATTTTAAACATTAATTTTAAAAATACATTTGACAGTTTGAGATTATGTTATGACTCCCAAAAAACACAAAGATTATATTTATAAACTAATCTATTTTTCTGGATGCGATACCCTTTGGTTGTATTAGAATCAGCTAATATATGGTTGATTAAATTAACTATTAAGATTAGGGCTTTGATTGAACCACATCAGCAAGGAATGTCCCAGGTTGAGTCCTGCCCCCTTGGTGGGCCTTTATAAATGGACACTCATTCAAGCAGAAACACAGGAAGAGAGAGAGCTTTGTCATGCTTGATCCTGGGGTCCTGGGGAGAGATGAACCATTCACTCCCAGTTTACAGCTGAGACTGGGAAGAAGCTGGGCCCATGGAGCCTTAAGAGGAAGGGGAAGTCCAAGAAGGAGAGACCAGGCAGTAATTAGTGACCATCTTGCTTCAAGACATGGCAATTGATTTTGGCATGAAAGGAAACTAAAGTTGGACTCTTTAGGGCCTTGGAACTGTAAGATTTTACCCCAAATAAATACCACTTATAAAAGCCAACAGATTTCTGATACTTTGCATCAGCACCCATTTGGCAGACTAATACAATATATATACAATTTGACCCAACAATTCTACTTCTGAGAACTCACAATTGCACATATTCAAAAGGACAGATATTTATTGCAAAATTATTTATCATAGACAAAGATTGGACACAACATGAAGAGGGCTTGATGTATTAATTTTAGTACACCATTTTGATGGAGTATAATGCAGTAGTGTCAGAAAAAGTCATGTATTCAATTTTGATCCATTCCTATGGGTATGAACCCAGTGTAAATAGAACTTGTCAAAGATATTATTTTTAGTCAAAGTGTGGCCCAACGGAATGGTTGGGTCTTAACCCTATTACTGGAGGCTTTATGAAGGCAAAGCCTGGTGGAGGAGGAGGGAGATGGAAGTCAACAGAAGCCAGGAGAGAAATGAGAGGACATTGCCCTGTAACTGACAGGGAAAAGCCAAAGAACCCCGAGGATTTGCTGGCCAGCCAGAAGCTACTGATATCTAGAAGAAGCAAGCCTTCTAGCCTTTTGTCTTAATTTGCCAAAGGACTGCTGTTGAAAAGTACCAGGAATGGGTTGGATTTTTAAAAAGGGATTTATTTGGGGTGAAAACTTATGTTCCAAGGTTGTTAAAAACCCAAACTGAAGAACCATCAGAGATGTTTTCTCACCAAAATCAACTGCCATGTGGTGAAATTTGCCATCAATCTCTGCCAAGGTCTATGCCTTCCCCTTCAGAACCTACCATCTCTCAGAGCCCAACTCCCAGATTTCAGCCATCAGCTATCAAGCATAGGACTTGTCTCTTCTTGAGCTTCTCCAAGGGCCCAAACTCTTGGGAGCTTCATGCTTAAGGGATCTTCGATTCCTTCCTCACACAGCAGGATCAAATATGGCAGCTTCCTTTTACTCTGTGTCTTAATGTCTGTCTCTCTCTCTCTCCGTTTTTATCAGACACAGCAAGAAAGCAGAGCTTTAGCATGAATCACACCCCTCTTACATAGTCCAATCAAAAGCCCAAAAACTATCTTACCAAGTAATCTAATCAAAGTTCCCTCAACCAAATTTAATGCAATCAAAAGGTATCACACTCACAGGAATATATTAGTTTAAAAACATAATCTTTTAGTTCTCAGGATTCATAAAATAATCTCAAACATCTGAAACCTGAATCTCTTAAGTCAATCCATTTTTACTATATTTGTGATGGCAACTAGGAAACTAAGTCATACATAATGAAGGAAACTTAGAATGTGTTACATTTTTATGGACTGGTATTTAAAATATGAATGCTAACACACACTAATAACATAAACACATATGCATATACAGCATGTAAATAGGCTTGTATTTGCAAAGATATTTGAAAAATCTTAAGTTACAGAAAACAGTGTTTGCCTCTGAGAAGGAATACTGGGAGACTCAGGTGAGGGATGGGCAGATTTATTGTTTGTTTAATACCATTTTTTATGGCTTTCTTTGTATTATATAATATTATTATATATTAATTATTTTATTTTTAAAAAGTAGAAGGATTACACAAAAATAACATATAATGCAACCAAAATTGAAATCATAGGACAATCTAGATAGTATTAAATATTAGTATTATAGTATACTAGTAACTAGTGTATTAGTCTCCCATCCAAGTACTAACCAGGCCCAAACCTGCTTAACTTCTGAGATCAGATGAGATCGGGCACATTCAGGGTGGTATGGCTAATACTAGTGTATTAGTAACTAGTAGAATAAAAAGAATAAACAAATGACAGGATTCATATCCTCTTTAAAGAGGTGGCATTTGAATTGCACGCTCAGTGATGATGACAGAAAGACAATGTCTTCATAGTGAAGATGGTTGTGTTTTATATCTCTTAATCTTGATTATATGTGAGCTGAATAATAGTAATATGGATAAAGTTATTAGGTGACGATCAAGTTAGAGTAAAGAAGAATGGATAATGATAACCATCCAGGTCCAATAAAATTCCTCTTCCAAATAACTACCTCTAATAGGTTTACTGCTGTCCTTTCCACTAATTGTCTTTCATCCCTGTACATGGTTAAACAATGCAAATTCTTGGTTTTGGTTCACTGTGACATCAAGTCTAAAGAGGACTCCCACCACCCTGAGTCACTGTTACATCACTTTTTTTACTTTTTAGCACTTTTCTGTTTAAATTACTTTTTAACATATTCACCTATTTATTGCTTACCTTTCTCCAAATAAATATTTCTTTATTCATGTATATGCTATTATAATATATTTATATCAGTGTTTAAGAAGGCCAACTCTGAAGTCAAACTATATAGACTTAAATCATACCTCCTGCACCCTATGGGATACATTTTCCAAATTTCGATTAATTTCCTAGAAAGCAGAAATAGGATATACTTCAAAGGCACTTACCAGATAAAATAAGAAAATGCCTTCATAGTGCCTGCCACATTGTTGTAAATAATAGATTTTACTACAAGTATTAATTTTCTTGCACAGCTTTCTCATTTGGCAAAGAAAACTCATTAAATTTTGCCATCTTCCTTAGCCTGATTTTGATTTGTGAGACATTCAGACCTTTAAAGTGAATGCTTCACAGAGTTATTACCATCTATCTTTCATTAATTTTACTCAGTTAGCTCTCAGAATTCTGAATTTTCTCATGGTCTCCTAATATAGGATCTTTAAACAACTGAATAATAAATATGAATCAGTTTTTTTTAAAGTCAGATATAAATGGGACACTGACTTGGAAATGAGACAGACAACAAACACAGTGAAATTTATTAAGTTACTACAGATTGCCAGGCACTGTCTTACATGTTTTGTAAATAGTGTGTCATCTAATGATTGAAATTACTATAAAATAGATATTACTGCATTATTTTACTCATGAGCTAAGATTAAAATGACTCTTGAATGATTGTGGATTGCATACAGCATTACATAAATGAATGAGATGAAATTTAATCCTAGTGCTGTAGACTGCAGAGCCCAAATCTTTCCATATCATTTGAAACTCTGCAGACTTCAGGGCTTCTAAAGGCTGAATAAGGCCCTAAAAGTTCATAATGTTCTTGTCTGAAGTTCAAGGAAAATGTGACATCACAAAGAATTGGTCATGCAGAAAGTTATCTTTTCCACCTAAGGAGAAAATGGGCAGGACAAGAGCTACAGAGTTTCTGACTCCAAGATAACAAGTCTCCTGCTGTTTTTTAGAGGAGATCAAAGTCCAGATCTGCCTTAACTGAAATTTGGATCAGTGCAAGTCAATATTGTTCTTTCAAAATACATTTATATAATGCTTTCTAAGTGGCAGGAAAGTTAAATTCACTTAATATATATTAAACCATTTAATTATCTTAACAACTATTAGGTAGGTACTATATTACCATTTTACAGATCAAGAAAATCATATTCCCAGGTCTCATTCACAGCCAAATTTTTACAATTAAAGCAAAAAAATTAAAGTGAAATATTTCTTTATTACAAAAATTCCCAAATTTTTAATAACATAGGCCAGGGATCTTCAAGACAGTGATATAGTTAGTAGTGTTTCCAGAGGTTTTGATTTGTTTTGTTTTTAACTACAGACCTCTTTTCTTAATGGAACACCTATTAATATCTCAAAGTATTTTGAAAGATGCTCATGTCTTGATAGAAGAAATTAATGTCATCAACATAGAGTCATTTGAAGTTTTAATATCTGAGAATCTTTTTTACATGAAAAGAATACTCATAGATCCTTAAGTTTTTTGATTGTGTGCTTGTTTCTGATTTTTAGCTACCAGGGGTCCTGGCCCCTCATATATGGGAAACCTGCTCTCAACCACTAACCACTAAGCCACATCAGTTCCCCTCAGTTGGTTTGTTTTTTGTTTTTATTTTTAGGAGGCACTGGGAACAGAAACCGGGGCCTTCCATAAGGGAAGCAGGTGATCTACACTTGATCCAAGTCTGCTACCTCCTTAAGTTTTAACTAATACTAATTATTCAAAGTTTGAAATCTTAAAGCTAGTTGTATAAGTCTTTAAGCTCAATTTTCAAAAGTCAGAAACTCTTATTCCAACATATGCTCTTAACCACTGCACCATACTACTTTCTCTGAATATATGTCAATATTTATTTTAATTCTGCTCATATTCTTGTTGCCTGCTGTGTCAACCTCTTTGAGCCTTCAAAGTGGACTTGTCGGGATAAACTCAGAGAAACAACTGGAGCAGCTCCAAGACCTTAGAAACACAGGACCAACAAGATCAGAAAACCAGAAGAGAAGAAAGTTTCAGGGATGGCTAAGGAGGAGGGGCCCATTACAGGCCCAAGAGCTCCTAAAAGGCCAGTCAAATTTCAGAGTATTCTTCTTCTCATTAAAGACCATTCTTTTAAAGTTAAACAAACAAACAAACAAAAAAACGATGCTAACATTCAGGATGAATTGAGTGGTCTATTATAATCTCAGAGTTTCCAGTTATAAAGAATGTTTATAATAACAAAATATTTATTGAAAATTTACTGGTATTAAGAGCTTTACAAGGATTAAGAGATTTGATTCTGATAATATCTCTATCATTTCCTTTAAATGAAAGTTAAAGAGATCATATTTTGCCAAAATTCACAGTATAAATGACAAAAGTAAGATTTAAACTCAGGATTGTCTGAAGCAGACACTTTGCTCATAACCATTATAGAATACTAAACCTGGTCACCCAATTCTCCATAATTAATATATAAGATATAATACATAAAATCTCCTTCATCCAACAAAAACTGTGAAACAAGGCTGTCAATGTGAATGACTATTTAACATAGTGAAAATGAATTTTAGTCCAAATAATGGCCGGGAAGAATGGTAGACCTTTCCTTTTGGGATAGAAAAAGA
>JAQZBX010008907.1:0-47153 GCA_029593785.1 Cabassous unicinctus | reverse complement strand
TGGAGAATCTGGGCCTGAGGGGTTCTTACAGAATAGGGAAGGTTGCCCATGAGGGAAAATATTTACATGGGGTTACTCACCTGAAAGTGCGCATGGCGCGATTACCGCTGGTCCCTGTCCAGTCTCGATGGGGTCCCTGTTCGCGACGAGGTCCCTGTTTGGGCGCCAGCTGTCGGCATGAGTTCCCGGGCTCTGCCGCTGATTGCCGACCACCACCGCTGTCTGCCGCCGCCACTGATCGCCACCCCCGGGGCGGTTCCCTTGGCGATCGGGCTGTCGGGGACGCAGGGAGAGGGGTTGCAGCCCACCGGGCTCAGGCGTCCCCTAGCGCAGCGAGCCAAAGGCCGGGGTCTGCGTCTCAAGCTGCAGACGAGAGTGGGGAGACAGACACTTCCCGGTTACCAGCGGACGATGAGTAACGAATACGGAGACTATCGTACACTCCGGAGACAAGGCTGGGCTTCCAAGTCTAACTTTATTAGGCGGGCTCTGATATTTATAGCAGGAGGGGTGGACTGAAATGGGGGATGGGTAAGGCATACTGGGTGGATTCTGATTGGTTGGGATAGGCTTATGTCCATATAAGGTATGGGATGTTTATGCTAGAAAGGGGGTGGTGCCGAGCTGCAGTGGTCATCTTGAAGCACATGGCAAGGAGAGGTTGCTACAGATGTCAGCAGCCGATTGGCTGTGGTAGCTGCAAAGGCGTCCGTTCCTGATTGGTTGCGGCATTCGGCGCCAAAAGGTGTCCACGCCTCGGGCAGCGCGCTCAGAGCCTCCATACCGCCCTCATCCCCCCACACACCTCCTCCCACATGTTTTGATTACAAGAGCTTTTTTTCAAATGAGCTTGCTTCAGTCACTCTTTAAAAAGTGATCTTGGTCTACCTTATTTCCCTGGTGTCCTTCTGGTCCTGCTCTTTTATTTCCTGTCTACTCAGTTCACCTTTAATGGACAGGCAGAATGTCAGGTTTATAAAAACCTGTTTTCAAGGCAGAACTCTTGTATTTGAATCGTGACTCCACCACTCAGTAGCTGAGTCATCTAGGTTAAGCTATTTAACTGTCTGTGCCTCAATTTGTCTATTTTTAAATGAGGATAGAAACACTACCCACTTTCTATTGTTATTGTGTGGATCACATAAGTTAAGGGAACGTGTTTTAAAATGTACCTCAAATATAATGTGACCTCAGTGAGTGGTATCAATTAATTTGCATTATTCTTCAGCTTAGCCTCATTACATAAATCTCCATTAAGTTTCCAGTATTATCAGAATTGTCAGGTCCGTTGTGTGGAGAAGAGATATGTATGATTGCAGAACCACTGTGAAGAAATTACCAATTTGCAGAAACAACAGGCAGATGTGACAAAGGCAGGCTATGATATTAGTAACAAAACTCTAAAATTAGCATATTACAGCAATAGATTTTGCATTGCTTAAAAATGAATTCATAGAATTATGAAAACCCATATTTAATGGTCAAATGTTTCCTAAACAAAACCTGATTCCTCATTCCACCAAGAGTTTGCAAGTCCCTTTATGTCTGTTTTACAAATTGCTTGAAATTTTTAAAAGCTAAAATATAATAGATATTCCTACTGACATATTTAAAACTACTTGAGCTGAATAGAATTAAGTCATCGTGGAGGCCTCAAAACAGCCACATCAAAATATTTTGCCCTTCTAAGGCATACTTGACCAAAGTTTCAATGAATTGAGTCTTGATGTGTGTAGTTTTGGCCTGATGGATGGAGGAATCTCTATTTAGAAATTGAGACAGAGAAAATTCCCCCAGCGCTTGTACATTATGTTCTATGTTCTCTCAGAGATAGCATGTCAACTACAACAAGTATTGATTTTATGCCTTCCACAGGTTCCCAAGATGATCCATATGGAAAAACAGAATCATACTGCAGTGACCCAAGTGACTGAATTTATTCTCATGGATATCACGGACCAGCATGGGCTGCAGGTCCCCCTCCTTGCAACCTTTCTTGTCATATACTTGGTCACAGTGATAGGCAATCTGGACATGATTATTTTGACCCATTTGGATTCCAAGCTCCACACGCCCATTTACTTTTTCCTTACACTTTTGCCCATTACTGATCTTGGATATTCCACTGTTGTTGGTCCAAAAATGATGGTAAACTTTTTTGCAAAAAATAATAAAATTTCTTGTAAGTGGTATGCCACTTAGCTAGCAACCTTGGAAATTTTCATCATCTGTGAACTGTTCATTCTTTCAACAATGGCCTACAATTGCTATGTGGCCATCTGCAGACCTCTTTATGTGGCCATCATGTCAGAGAAAGTATGTTGGGTATTGGTACTTATTCCATAACTCTACCGCACATTTTTATCCCTATTTCTCACAATTAAGTTATTTACATTGTCCTTTTTTGGCTCTAACATCATCAGCTATTTTTATTGTAATTGCCTCCCTCTTATATCCATACTCTGTTCTGGCACAAATGAATTAGAACTGATCATTTTGATATTTTCAGGCTGTAATTTGCTCTCTTCCCTGTTGAATATTCTTTTTTTATTATTATTATGGGTAAAAATCAAATTTTTCACAATACATACCAATATTTGTAAAATGATATATAAATACATATGCATATATGTGCATTTGTTTACATAAATATTATTTGTTATATATATATTTAAAGGTGCTTAGATTACCTAAATATTACTCAGAAATTACAGGGATTCCCATGTTCCCCACCGCCCACACCTCCAACAACATCCCACGCCACCATTCCTCATCCATGTGGTACAACACCCACAATGGATATACACATCCTGGGGCCTTGCCACCGAGCATAGACCACAGTTCACATCACAGACCACACTCTCTCCCACCCAGTTCTGCATGGTATATTCTGATGGAAAATGGCATACATCTGTCGCCGCTTCGCCACTCAGGACAACCCCCAAAGTCCCAAAAAAGCCCCAGTATTTCAACTGCCCCTCCTCTCCCTGCCCCAAAAATGTCCAGTGGCCACCGGCTCCACCTCACTGTTACAATTTCTTCCATTGCTTAAAATACAATATGTCTACAACAGAACACCACCAAGTCCACTCTAATCCACAGCTCCTCCCCCAATCCTGAGGGGACTTGGAAGGTGATGTCCACTCCACCTCCAAGTGAGAGAGGGCTTATATCCCATGGATATAGTGGATGGGATTATCTTGCCTTCAGTTGCAGGCCCTCTCCATTCCCTGGGATGGCCGTTGCCCATCGTTGTCTCCTCACCAGGTTACTTGGATGAGTCCATTGAGCTGTAGGGTAGGAGTTGCAGCTCCACTGAGATTCCAGGCACAGCTGGCACATAGGTGGGCCAGAGGATACAGTCTCTGGAAGTACACCTAAAAACTCCTGCATCACATGTAGGTTTGAGTAGAAGGGACTGATGGACCATGTGCAGGGATGACTTATTTGAGTCCAACTCTGTCACTCTCAGGAACACAGATGCCAATGAAGAGCCCACTAATTAGGCATCAATCTCTGGGGCTATCCCCACTCGTACAGGACCTGGGTGTCACCAGAGCCCTCAGGGGTCCCTCAGTGTGGGGTGATATCCACTTTGGTGTTCTATGAGATCCTACTGAGGTATGCATAAGTATTACCTCTGGGATGACCTCCCGACTCTCTTTGAAGTCTCTTAGCTACGTGAACTCATTTCTCTTTACCTTTTCCCCCTTTTATTCAAGGTCTTTTTTCTGATCATGTTGCCAGTTGGCACTTGGTATTAATCCCTCATTGCCAGGGAGGCTCATCATCGGGAGTTGTATCTTACTTGTTTATTCTTGTGGCCATCATCAGAATGAACTCAGGTGAGGGGAGGTACAAAGCCTTCTCTACCTGTGGTTCCCATCTGACAGTGATTGTTGTGTTTTATGGTGCCCTATTATTTATTTACCTGCAACCCAAATCCAGCCATACTTTTAATACTGACAAAATGGCCTCTGTGTTTTACACCTTGGTTATCCCTATGTTGAATCCATTGATCTACAGCCTGAGGAACAATGAAGTAAAAGATGCTTTAAAGACAGTCTTAATCAATGCAAAATTCCCACTTAATATCTTAATATTCAGCTGTGAAGATAGATAGAAGAATACTTGCTTAATATTCTGCCTGACTTATTATAACATCAGAATGTAGAAATATTTGACCAGATTCATTTTTTTGAGGTACAGGGCTTGGGGATTGAACCCTAGAATTCATATGGGGTGAAGAGCCACATTGAATCCCCTGAGCTGTTTTTTTCATTTCTTAGCTTGTTGTTTTTTGTTTGTTTGTTTGTTTGTTTGTTTTGTTTTGTTTAGGAGTCACAGGGGACTAGACAAGGACCTACCAGTGGGAAGCAGGTTTTCAACCACTTAAACCATATCTGCTCCCCCAGATTAATTTTTCTATATTTTCCTCTTTTTCTGAACAACAACACTTCCTTTTCTGGTTTTCTCTGCACTTCTTTACTTAAGTAGAAATAAATATTTCAGCCAGATAATATAAGTTCCCAAAGTTTTTCAAGGTCATATTGAAACCTATATTATTTAGGAATAAGGGAAATCATACCAAATTTTGGGTAAGGCCAAAAATTCCTCACTAAATTACCTTGGAATCTTTGTCACAAAACAATTGTCAAACAAGTATAATGGATTTAATTCTTCAATCTTAAGTCATTTCCATTGTTCTGTGGCTGTATTTATGACAATGACACTCTCTCAATTACTTTAATTTTATAGTAAGTTTTGAAATCAGGTCATGTAATTTCTCTAACTTTTTCCTACATTTAAAAATGATAACAACTATTCTAGTTCTGCACGTCCAAAGAATTTTGGATTTATGTTACAATATCTATTAAAAGATTGCTGTAATGTTAAAAGTAATTGCACTTGAATCTATTGATGAATTTGAGGTGAATTAGTCCCTCAAAAATTTTGAGTCTCCTAACCATATACATTATATATCTCCCTTTATTTAGAAATTTAATTTCTCTCAGTAAGGTTAAAGTAGTTTTTAGTATACAAGTTTTGCACATTTTGTTAAATTTATTTCTAAGTATTTTATTCTTTTGGATGTCATTGTCAATGTAACTTTTCTTAATTTCATTTTCTGATTAATAGCTCCTGAAATGGAGAAATAGATATAAATTTTGCATGTTGATATTTCCCCCCTGAACCATGCTAAATTCATTGGTGCTACACATTTACTAAATTCCTTAGTATTGTCTACATGTAGTATCAAGAGACAGTGAACAAAAACAGTTTTACTTCACCCTTTCTAAATTCTGTGCTCTGTATTCTTGCTGAATTCTAGTTGTTCTATCTACTAATGAGAGGAGGTATGAAAGTCTCCAAATATTATTCCTAAATTGTCCCTTTCTCCCTTCAATTTTATACCTTTTAGCCTCATGTATTTTTGGGCTCCATCATTTGATGCGTATGTATTTGTGAATTTGTAACTGTTATATTAATTCAATGACTTGACTCTTTTATCGTTACTGAACATACCACTTTGCCTCTAGTAACATTAACGTAAGTCTATTGTGTCTCTTATAAATAAAGTCACTTCTGCTCTTTTATGGTTGCTACTTATATAGTATGTAATTTTCTATACTTTACCTTTAAATTCATTTTTGTCTGTGAATCTAAAGTGTATTTCTCATAGATAACATGTACTTAGATCTTGTTTGGATCTAGTTTGTTAATCTCTGCGTTTTGAGTGGAATTTTAATCCAACTGAACTTAATGTAATTAAGATATGGTAAGATTTACATGTTTCATTCTGTTATTTGTTTTCTATGTATTGTATGTTGTAGTACCTGCATTGCTTATCTTATGCCTTCTTTAATCTAAATTACATCTAACTTAATGCACAATTTTAATTCTTTTCTTAGATTTTTATTACAATTTTGATTTATATTTATATTGTTGAAATGGGCATTACAATTTAATGTAATGTAATGGGCATTACAATATGCATCTTAAATCAAAACTGTTCAATAGTAACCTAATTTCAATAAAATTAGAGGCTATCCTGCAACAATTCATTGTCACACTATTAATTTCATGTGTATTACAACTTTACATGTTGTAGGCTGAAACACAGTTTTGTAATTTTTGTTAAATTTATTTTAAATCAGTTAACAGAACAAAAGAGAAAAAATATATATGTGCACTCTTTTTAATTTATCTTCATGTCAATATTTCCCTCCTTCTGTATTTCTTCATGTGGATTTGAATTACTGTTTGATGTCATTTCTTTATATCCTGAAGAGTTTTCCTGTTTTCAAGATTTTCTTTCTTTCTTTTACCAGTTTAATAATGATGTGCCTATGTTGGATCCCTTTGTGATAATCATACTTGAATTTTTGTAGAAGTATTTGGATGTATGTATTAATGTTTTTCATCATATTTGGAAACTTTTCTGCCATTATTCTGTCAAGTATTATTTCTGCCCTTTTCCCCCTCTCTTCTCTCCTGTAATTCCCACTAAGCATGTCAGTGTGATCCATGGTGCCCCACAGGTCTCTGCTCATTTTCATTTTCTTTCTTGTTTCATCTTAATCTCTACTGATCTATTTTAAAGTCTGTTAATTCTTTCTTCTGCTAGCTTAAATATGCTGTTGAGTGCATCTAAGTACCTGTAAAAAAATTCAGTTATTATATTTATCAACTCCAGTGTTTTCAAATTTTCAAGATCTTGTCTTTATTTTTATTTGATGAGTCATTCTAATAATACTGTCTTGATTCTTTAAACATAATTCCCTTTAGTATTTTTTTTAAAGATGCTTAGATTACATAAATGTTACACAAAAATTACAGGGATTCCCATGTTCCCCACCTCCCACACCTCCCAGAACATCCCACATAAACATCTTTCATTAGTGTGGCAGATCACCTGCAATGGATATACGCATCCTGGGGCTTTGCCACTAAGCATGGACCATAGTTCATATTGTAGACCACACTCTCTCCCACACAGTTCTGCATGTTATATGCTGATGTAAAATGGCCTATATCTGTTGTTGTAATGTCACTCAGGATAATTCCCAAGTCCTGAAAAAGCACCTGTATTACAACTGCTTTTCCTTTCCCTGCCCTAAAACAGTCCAGTGGCCACTGGTTCCACCTCACTCATAGTGGCATTGTTCACAATTGCCAAAAGTTGGAATCAGCCCCGGTGCCCATCAATAGATGAACAGATAAACAAAATGTGGTACATACATACAATGGAAGATTACTCAGCTGTAAGAAGGAATAAAGTGCTAACACACGGAATAACGTGGATGAATCTTGAAGACCTTATGTTGAGTGAAGCAAGCCAGGCATTGAAGAATGAACAATATGACCTCACTGATTTGAATTGAGGTAAGTGAGCAGTCTCTGAGAACCATTGTCTGAAAGATAGGTTAACAAGGGAGAGAAAGAGAAAAGAAGGTTGTGAGCCATCACGCATATGGACATAATCTATGGTAAAGTCATCCCTTTAGTATTTTAAAAATATCATAACGGCTTTGAAGTTTTTGCTAACAGTGATCCCTAGGCCTCTAAGACACAGTATCTATCTTCTTAATTACTCTGTTTATGGGTCACAATGTTCTTCTTCTTTGAAGGCTTTGTTAATTTTTAAATTGGATATTTTATATAATATAATGTGGATTGTGATTCTCTGATCATCTAATGAATCAAACATAATGCCACACAAATATAACTATTATTAACATTTAGTTTACACAATTTAAGCTTTTTGGTTTTGTCTTTGATTTATGGATCATGACAAGTGAATATATAAATATCAGTTAGTTATTCAGTTTCATATTTTATCTTTCATTCTAGATAAATGCACAACTTTGTGATTATACTGAAAGCAGTTGATTGTAAACTTTGGATGGATTGTATAATGTGTGAATATATCTCAATAAAACTGATTTTAAAAAGTAAAACTCTAAAATTTCTAGAGGACATTACAGGAAGACAGTTGTGTGGACTTGGCTTTTGCAAAGCTTTCTTAGACAGGAAACAAGAGAAATCATGAAAAAACTGGAAAAAAAAATTCATCACTACAAAAACAAAACCTTTTGTTTCTCATTTTTGAAAATGAAATGACAAACCACAATTGAGAGAAAATATTTCCAAAACACATATCTAATAAAGGACTGGTATCCAGAACTTTTTTTTTAAAGAAAAATTTTTTTACAAAGCATTAAGGCAAGCAACTTAATTTTAATGATAGGCAAAAGATTTGAATAGTCACTTCATCCAAGGAGATATATGAATGGCAAAGAAGTTCAGAAAAAGCTATCCAACATCATTAATCATCAAGGAAATGCAAATTAAAACCACAATGAGAAATTGCTACAATGAAAAACTAAAATAAAAAAGACTGATAATAGCAAGTGTTGACAAAGATGTGGAGCAATTGCAGAACTGATGTGCTGCTGGGAGAAGGCAAAACAGCCACTGGAAACAGATTCACAGTTATTTATTATGTCACACATAGATCTTATATACTATATAACAATCCCATTCATGGTTATTTACATGCAAAAAATCAAAATGTATCTTCAAACAAAGACTAATACTGGAATGTTTTTAGCAGCTTAATTCATAATAGCCTCAATGTGGAAACTGTCCAAGTTACCATCAACTGATGAAATTATGGTATGTCCATATAATGCAATAGATTCCTTAACAGAAACATGTAACAAAATGAATGACTCATAAGAAAATATGCTAAGTAAAAAGAAAATCTGGACACAAAAGTTTGTCTACACTGTATGATTCCATCTATATGAAAGTCTAGAAAAGGCAAAGCTGTAATCTCAGAAATATGAGTGATAGCCAGGTACTGTAAGAGGAGATTGACTGCCAGGGGAGTGAACTTAGGGCAATATGGAAATGTTATCATTGTGATTGTGGTAGTGATTATCCAATTCAAAAATGTGTCAAAACTCATCAAATTATTAACTTAAAATTGGTTAATTTATATTGTATGTAAATTATACCTCAATAGAGCCTGAAAAAATACACCCTGAAAAAAAAATATTATATAACTTATATAACAGACTTCTCTTTTTAACTAAATATATTATACTGTTTCAATGTCAATAAATGTAAGCATGTTTTGCTCTTTAAGACTCATGTATTATTTTTCTGTTATGACATGCAACTAATTAAATAGACAACTCTTAGAATATGTTTAGATAGCAGCCCCTTTTGGTAAATTTGAAAATAATTAAATGCATTTATTTTCATAATATTATTATGACCTTAAGTCCACCACTTTAGCATTGTGGTATCTAATGGCAGAGATATGTTAAATAAATTTATCATTATATTCGCTCCCAGAAAGATGTCACAATGAGGCATATTTGTTATTACAACACTAAAACATATTAAAATATCATATATAATAATATATAAAAATGTTAAAGAGGGAGGGGAATCAGTTGTGTGTTAATTGTTTAACAACCAGCTCCTTGAACATTAAAAATATTAAGCCCTGATCTGAAGCATTTGCTGATTTCCATAGTATAAATATTCCCAGCATAGCCAAATTTAAGTACAGAATGAAATGTTTCTGAATGTGTAACTGGGAAAAGATTAGTATAATTGGATCTCAAGAGATGATATGAGCAGGCTTCAGTATACTGCTCTAGTATTTATACAAAAATTAGATTGATTTTATGCATTTTTTCTGCATAAGATGTAGAAAAATACACATATTTATATGGTATAATATATGAAAAAAAGTGGCCTTCACAATCAATGATGGTAGTCTCAAATTATCTTTTAAAACTTTGCCCTCTACTTTTAGCATTAGTCAGTGGATGTGGTCTGAAGCTATTTTTACTTTGCAGTTCTATTGCTAATATTTCTATTTCCCTCATTATTCCTTTGATGTTTATTATTTGGAATTCTACTGTAAGGAAGATTTGTCTCACACATCTGTACTCAAGCATTGTCTGGAAACTTTATGACAAAATATTCTATGGTCTTATCCAGTTTAGTACTTCTCAAATAACTAGGAAGTATCCAGAAATTCTGCTTTGCCAATAAAGTTTTTCTTCTTAAAAATTTGAGAATGCATATATTATCTTCAATGATTTTTCTAGTTAAAAATTAGATTGTAACAGTTATTTCATGTGTTTAACCTAAAATATTATTTCTAAATTTATTGAAATGACATTGATTTCGCTGACAAAATTAGATTCCAGGAATTCCATATCTATTGTATTATAATTTTCCCTAAAAATGAAGAAGTCTGTAATCTATATAACATGTTTACTTTGTTCAGATAGGCTCAACCTCAAATTTCTCACATAGCAATTCACTGTCATAACACAGGAGGGAATGTGAAATTAATAAGAGTATCCCAGTGGAATCTTCTCATAGGAGATAAGATTCAAAACATACCTATTTCATACTCTCCAGGGCTTTCAAATGAGGATTAACAAAAGTCCAGAAAAACTCACAAACTCCACCTACACCAGTCAAAATAACAACAACAATGTTGAGGAAATACAAATTCTCCATCAGAGGAGTGGAGAGAGCAAGCATTAATGACAACTCCTCTGTGGTTTGCAGAATACTGGCTTCATTGAGTAAAATAGTAAGTCCTTCTTCAAATTCTGATAACCCCTAGTGCAAATGTATGAATAGACATCTCTGTTAAATTATATACTTATTGTTTGATTGTTTTATAGGAATCATATCTGTATTACAGTAACTGAAACAGCACACTTTGTTACAAATTTCTGATAATTTTATATTTTTATAAATAAGAACCCGATGCTTCAGTTTCATATAAAGCAGACAATATAATGTTTGATGCATGATATAATTATTAAATGATTGTTGTTATTACTATAATAATAAAAACTAATAAAATGGTTACTCTTGGTAAAATTAAATAAAACCATCAAGCTTCATCTACTTACGGGAATTCATAAACTTTCAAGGAATGATAGTTTCAATAGCCTCCATCAAATATCAAATCTGACAATGAACATTGATAATTGATTTGTATTTAAATTTTTTCCTAGTCAGACAAAATGACAAAAGAGAAGAATATCATTTTCAACAAAATGGTCATAGCCTACATGGAAATTTACATATTGTACTCTTTCAAAAACTATTGTGTACTTAATTTTTGCAAGATTGTGTCCTAGGTTACAAGATGGTGAACTCAGGAGTTCCTTCCCACGTGGAGCTTCTATTTTGGTGGGATGATTGATAGTAAATAAGCAAGTATATAAAGAATTATCAGATAGTGAGAAAGCCTTGTGACTATTTAAAAGAGGGCAGAGGCAATTGCTGGAGCACAGAACTTGAGACTAGAACCTGATGGACATATTTAATTACATATTAAATTACAGAATGCTAGAATGTGGTGATCCAAGTAGAGAATTTTAGATGATGAGTTTTCAGTGAAAAAATAAAACACTTTCATATATAAAACCCACATTATAGAGTCTTAATCTTTGATAAACCAATTGAATGAGCCCAGGCAAGTCACTAAAACTGATAGTTTCTTTGGCCATTGAGTGCCATTATTGTTTGGAAACTTAGTGAAACCAACAAACTGGCCAGCTATGTCATTTTAAACAACTTATAAGAGGATTATGAAATTAATAAAATCCTTTCTAAGTCCTTTCTTTCTCTGGAATGTCTTAATTTATTGGATAGGTATCAGTGAGTAGAGAAGAGTAAAAGTAGCCCTTGACTAATAAAATGCTCCCTATTAATTGATAAGTCATCCAAAGGATCATCTTCTAATATCCCTAATTTATGGAGAAGAAATGTGAGGCATCCCAGAAAAAAAGTTGTCTTCGATTAGTTTAACTAACATTGCAACTAAGTCTTTAGTTCATACTCTGCCATTAGCTCTGGATGCCTTTATTTTATGTCAGAATTCTAGGAGGATAGCTCTAATTGCAGAATGCACAGATATAATGTTTCAGTTACCAAGGAGGTCACATGGAAATTTGGAATCTTTTCATTTCTCTGAAATTTAAAAATCCTAATTTGGTATGGAAACTCATATAGCCACAAAACATAAGAATTCTGCATTATATTTTAGTATAAATTTACTACTTAAAGTTAAAAAAGTTATATTGCTCCAGTCTAATGTTAAAAAGGGATAACCTTAATATACTACATTATATTTGTTATATTGATCCACCAGGTTCTGTTTGCTGGACATGACCTTTATTACATGATTATTCATGATACTCTGTACTATACCCTTGTTAGGGATGAGATATGAGGCAAAGGAATATGATGTTGAGAAGAAAGGGAAAATCTAAAAAATATATCATTATAAAATTAATCTTTAATTCCCCATACCTGCATCTAGAAAATACTATAGGAGGAAATGAATGAAAACAGTGTGACTCTCACCCATAAAGAGAAATACAGTCTGTTATGAAAAATGATATGGAAGCTAATGGCTATCATAAATGTGAGAAGAATTAGAAATGAGATGTCTAAAGTGTTTCTAGAACCCAAAGATGAATGATGTCAATTCATCATGAGAAGGGAAAATCAAGTAGGTCTTCATAGAAGTGATATTTTAACAGGTATTAAAGGATAGTTTTCCCTTTAACTGCCCTTTTTTTTTTAATAGAAGGGTTGTAGGAATATCATAGACCAAAGCAGAGATGAATGAAAGGAATATTGTAATTGATGAATAGATATTAATCACAAAAATTGGACAATGGGTGACCTTTGAGGATTAGGAAGAGTTCACTGGAATTGGGATTATACAGATATTCAGGGACTAGTTAGGGAAAAGTCAGGTATGCTTTCAGATATAATTTTTGCTCTACTTTAAAAATGAATTAAAATGATTTGTATGCACAAAAAACATGGTTTTGTAAGAGGCAAAAAACAATAGATGGGAAAAGGGACCAGAAAAATAGAGAAAAGTTGTACAAAGCTTTCTTTTCTTTCCAGTCTAGTCTACTATGTGTTCTTTCATTGTTTTATCTTCAGCCTGCAAGAAGTGTCTGGAAATTAATAAGAAATCAATATGCCTTACTGAATGAAGGAATGAGTGAATCAATGAATTACCAAGGAACTAGCTGTTAAGTATAATCCAGAGATATTTCAAGGATAGAATGTGCAAATTATGGGTACAGATCAGATTGGGAGATGCTGCTAGGAGATGTTTATAAGTAAATAGCTTATATCCTTGTGTTAATGGTAAAGGTGATGTGTGGTGGTCTGGAGTAGAGTTTTTGGTTCTGTATCTAAAATAAATAATATGAATTTATTTTATAAAATTTTGAACAACATTCTTTGTATTTAATAGACTATAACAGTCTCCAGTGGAAACAAAAGGAATATACAAGATGAGTGCATGTCAGCAAATGAGTGTTATTCTGAATATATTGATTAGTTCTATGTCATCTTGAAATAAGCATTTCTTTTAACTGTTTGTGACTAAAATCTTCGAATATAGAGAAGAGCCGCCCTATTAACAAAAACATTATTTTTTCCATTTTCTCTTTCATTGTTCCTTTTTTCCTCAAAATTGATTTTCAATATTTCTACTTGCAAATTAGAGATTTGGGATTTATAGTCTTCTAGATCCTTATTTCCCTCAATTTCCATGTTACTTTCATTAGTTCTTTAAATACCATCTGAATTAGTATTTCAGATAGGATTTTAACAATTTATTTTGAATAAAATTAAGGTGAATCATCATTCTTTTCAAGTTACTACATTCATGCATACATATTGATTGAAGCAAACAAAACATCTCTAATACTAATATGTTTTATAAATTAAGCAAGAGTTGTAAGGACTAAAGAACTATTAGCAATTTCTAAAGAAAATAAATGTGATGAAATATACACACATTTCATTTATATATTTAACCCCAGTGTAGGTTTTAGAATGTGTAAAGCAATTTGTATGAGTTTTTTTTTTTTTTAAGAAACCTTTGCTTTCAATTTTCAAGGAGAGAAAAAGAGAGATAGAGAGAGAGGGAAGAAGATGAAATAAGGCAGAGAAAAGAGATATGACATTTGACATTGGAAAAGTAATCTCTAGAAACCTAGTTTTATTTGGATATTCAACAATGCAAATTTTGAAATCAGTCTAAACACATAAGAAAAGCATAGACAGATGTGTAATTTTGTAATAAAACAAAAACTAATACACAAAATATAATTTAAACCTGCGTTTCTTTAATAGAAGTTAAAAAACTTGAAAGAAACTTATTAATTGATATAAAGCTCTTGGAAAACAGATATCAATTATATCCTAATTTGCAGTATATTTTAAAATTATTTGAGAATTCCTTCCCTTGGATCATATAAATTCATTCTTTAGAAATAAAAACATCCGTGTAGCATTATATCAAGTGAAACCTGGAAATGATTTAGGTGTCAAACAACAGGAGAAATAGAGAATATTGAAAGCATTATGATCAGGATTGTGGCCTCCTGAGTCAGAAAGACATAGTGTGAAACCCAGCTTTAGTTCACAAGAGCTTTCTGATTTTGTTTCATGTATCTCTGCTTCAGGCTCCTCTTCCTCATCTGTAAACTGGAAATAATGGAATTATGTTTACAAAAGAGATTAGTGATAAAAAAATGAGATAAATAGCTATAGAGCATTTCTCACTCTTCCTTTCATAAAGACCCCCATTTTAAGTATTTATTTTATTAACTATGAAGATTATTAACAACCTATCATGGCCTGTATGTTGTAAATGATTGACATTAAATAGAAATATGCATAACTCTATTTCTATCAGCATTGAACAATGTGAAGTTTGAGTCTGCACTGGAAGAATGAGACCTGCAGAGCCATGCCAGCACAGATTTGCTTTCATCTCTTATCAATTTTAACATTTCTTCAATCAAAAGGAAAGTATTAAACATTTTTTAACAAGTCAGTTGGTAACTTTAAATAACTTAATATATAAAAGTTTTTAATTGAAACTAAGGAAGTGTGGATCATTTCACAGCTTCTCTATATAGATCTTGGGGGATAGAATATGCTTTCTCACAAATATCTCTTTCTAAATTCTTTCCCATTCCCAGCTCCCAGTTTGCTAACAAACCCTAATTAGCAACAAAAACTCTTTATAAGATATTTATGTATAAGAGACCAATTACAGAAACGGTAAGCTGGGCTTAACACTCCCCCTTTTTCACCTCATCCAGGCATCCCAGAAAGACACATGGCTCAGATAAACTGCACCCAGGTGACTGAGTTTTTCTCATGGGCCTCACAGATCATCAAGAACTGAAGGTGCCCCACTTTGTGGTTTTCTTGTCCATCTATCTTTTCACAGTAGTGGGCAACCTGGGATTGATTCTAGTCATTAGGACAGATGCAAGACCCAATGCGCCTATGTCTTTCTTAGCAACCTGGCTTTTGTCGACTTCTGTTATGCCTCTGTCATTACACCCAAAATGCTCGGAAATTTCTTATACAAACAAAATGTTTACTCCTTCAATGCCTGTGCTACTCAGTTAAGTTGCTTCCTCACTTTCATGTTATCAGAGTTCTTGCTGCTGGCTTCCATATGCGGCCATTTGTAATGCCCTCCTGTATATGGTCACAATGTTCCCAAAAATTGCATTCACCTTGTAGCGACCCCCTATAGCTATAGCTTCCTGGTTGCATTGTTTCATACCATTCTCACCTTCCACCTCTCCTATTGCCACTCCAATATCATCAATTTCTATTGCGATGACATGCCTCCCCTCACTCTAACTTGCTCAGACACTCTAAAAAGCTACGGATTTTGGTCTGTGCTGATATCTCATTCATTTCTTCAGTTCTGATTGTCTTTGTTTCTTACATGTTCATTATTTCTGCAATTCTGAAGATGAGGTCAATTGAAGGCAGGTGCAAAGCCTTCTCCACATGTGGTTCTCTCATGTTAACAGTCACCATTTTCTACAGCACCCTGATCTTTATGTATTTACAGCCAAGTTCAAACCCATATCCTTGACACAGACAAGATAGCTTCTTTCTTCTATACAGTGATCATCCACATGCTGAACCCCTTGATCAGCCACCGGAACAAAGATATGATAGAGGCTTTGAAGAAAGTTATCACCAATAAAAACCACTCTTCTGTGTTCATGAAAATAAGAAAATGAATTGAACAGCAACAAAAAATGTCCTTTTCTTCATGATATGTTTTTTTTTTTCCCTTATTGATAAAGCTAGTATATTGACTTGATCTTTGTTGGTGGTCAATAAAGAACTATGCAGTGGAAAATGAAGTCATTTTATGTATTCCCCAGAAGCATGTGTGTCTTAAAATTATATTTAAGTTTAGAAGATAATATAGTAATTTATATGTCAAATGAATAATACATAAAATATAAATTATCTCCTCTGAAGGACATACATCTAGGTACTGGCCAAGAATGTACTAAAAGTGTGGGTGCTTTGGGCACCAAGTTCAGGTTTCTAAGAGTGCTGTAAAAATGTATTCTAAATTAAAAGCGAAGAGATGACTGTAAGTCAGGGGTGAATCCCCTTGCCAGGAAACATTTGGAAATGTCTGCAAACATTGTTGACTGACCTGATAGCAGGGTGGAAAGGGTGGGAGAGGGGAGATGCAGGGAGAGGATGCTATTGCTCTCTTAAAGCCTGAGGCCAAGAATTCTGCTAAATATCCTAAAATGCACAAGAAATGCCCACACAAAGAATTAGCGACTGTAAAGTGGTAATAGTGCCAAAGTTGATAAGTCATTTCCTAAACAATTGTTGGGTGGAGTGTTCTATAGGTATTTTATTTAGGTCAAGCTGATTGATAATTTTGTTCAATTATCCTTTATCTTTGCTGATTTTATCTTAATTTTTCTATCAGTTTTTAAGAGTGATATATTAAAACTCCCAGTTAAAATGTTAAATCATCTATTTGACCTTGCTTATCTGTTGGTTTTTATTTATATTTCATAGAATTCTGAGCTTATTTGTCAGTTATTCATGACTTTATAATTGTTATATCATACTGATGATGTGTCCTGTTATAATTATTAAATATTCTTCTTTGTTTCTAGTAACATTTCACGTCATAAAGTCTATTATTTTTATGACTTTAATGTAACTACTCCAGTTCTCTTATGCTTACTGTTTGCATGGACTATTTTTTCCCTCCTTTTACTTTAACTTGTTTTTTATTTTTTATTTTTTTGCATCTAGATTGTGTTTCTTGTAGACAGCCAATAGTTGAATTTTGCCTTTCAAATTAATTCTGAAAATCTATGCCTTCTGATTACAGTATTGAGTCGATTTATGCTAAATGTGAATATTGATATATGGTTGAATTAACGACTCTATTTTTGCTAATTGTTCTCTAAATAGTTCACCTTATTTTATTTCCCTGTTTCAGTTTTTCTGTCTTATATTTTAAAGAGTATATAAAATTCAGCTTCTGTATTGTGAAATATATATTCACACATATATTTATATATATGTATAATACACACACAAATATACACATGTAGTTATAGAACTAGAGCTAGAGCTAGGACTAGAGATAGAGAAAGAGACAGAGAGAAAGAGAGAAAGAGAGAATGAGAGACAGAGAGAGAGTGTTAGAAAAATCATTTACTCTAGGGATTTCAATGTTTGTTTTACCTTAACACAATGTTCTTTGGGTTAATATTAACATAACATCAACAAAGAATTGCAACTTTTCCCCAAAATAGTTATATTCCCTTCTCCTCATTAATTTGTGCTGTTATGATATATATGCTATGAACCCCAAATACAGTATTATCATAATTTGTATAGGCAATTTTATGTCACTAAAATAAATTTAGAGGATAAAAATATACATACAGTCTCACAAACACACATGTATATATGCCATAATTTTTTATATGTGCTGACATCTAAAATATCTATCACTTCCAATAAGTTTCATTTCTTTCTGTGACTGAATTATCATATGGAGTAATTTCTTCTTCTTTGAAGACCTTCCTTTAGTACTCGTTCTAAGGTATCTCAATATTGTTTACCTGGATAGGAATTTTATTTCACCATTATTTATTTGAGATAATTTTGCTGGATATAGTGTTCTCGGTTGATTTTTGTTTTTTCTATCAGCATTTTAAACATGTCATCCCATTGCCTTCTGGTTGTTTCTGAAGAGAAGTCAGCTGTTAATCTTATTATGTCCTTTCCCTATATAGGATCAGCCATTTTCTCTTACTGCTTTCAATAATTTCTCTATTCAATTTGGTTGTCAACAGTTTACAATTATCTGTATAGGTGAAGATATCTTTGTGTTTTCCCAGCTTAGGTTTGGTTGAACCTCTTTGATCTGTATACCAATGACTTTTTACTCAATGTGGAGACATTTTTGGCCATTAATTCTTCAACTATATTTTGCTCCTTTCTTTCCAATCTTTACTTCTTGGTCTCCCATTTAATCTTTATTGGTTCCAAATATCTCTGATGCTTTCTTCAACCCTTCCTCACACTGTTCTTTAGGTGGACTACATAATATTTTCCTATTTTCAAGTTAACTGCTTCTTTTTCTACCATCTCAAATCTGCTGGTGAGTCCATTCAGTAAAATTTTCATTTCAGATACTATAATGTTGAACTCCTGAATTTCTGTTTGGTTCTTTGTAAAACAAAAGTTATTGCTTTAGTAATTTTCTGCATTTGATAATACATTGCTATAGCAGTTTGGCATTATCTGTGAATTATAAAAATAGATATTGAATTGTGTTTGTAAACTGGTCTGTCCCTCTGGGCATATTAGATTTTATTGGATTCAGAGGTTTCACTTTTTAAATAATGATTAAGGCTTTGATTGTGCCACATCAGTAGGACATTGCATTCCACCCACTTGGTGGGAGGGGACTCACAGAGAAAGGACATGACAAAGAACAAGAGTTGGGAGTTTTGAAATTGGGACCCAGGAAGTAAGAACACAGAGGAGCAGAGCAGCTGAGACCAGAGAGAAATAAGCCCTGGGAAGAGAGAAACACGGGAAGCCTGAACTCCTGGCAGACGTCGTCAGTCATCTTGCTCCAACAAGTGGCAACAGACTTTGGTGAAGGAACAGACTTTGGTGAGACTTTGGTAACTTATGCTTTATGGTCTGGTAACTGTAAGCTTCTACCCCAAATAAATATTCTTTATAAAAGTCAATAGATTTCTGGTATTTTGCATCAACACTCTTTTGGCTGACTAATACAATTGCTTTCATATTTGCCTTTTATTCTTTAGAGATGCTTTTTTTTTGTTTTTTGAATATATTAATAAAAAGGAACTTAAATCCCTTGTATGGTAAGTCCAATATCTAGGCTACCTCCACAAAAATTTCAATTGACTGCTATTTTTTCCTTGCACATGAGCCATAGTTTCCTGTTTCTTTGTTTCTCTTGAAATTTTTTGTTGAAAACTGAATATTTTGCATCATGCAATGTGGCAACTCTGAAATCAGAACTGCGCCCTCCACACACACACACCCCAATCTTTGGTGGTTTTTGTTGCTGTTGTTTGTTTACTTACTTCTGAGCTAATTCTATATTCCTCTACCTTCTAGTCACTAGGGTTCTCTGCTCATTTAGTTGATGATTGACCAACATTTCCTCAAATATCTTGAATCAATGCCTTGTATCCTTTGATGAATGACTGTGTAGGAGCAAGTTTGTGGTATGTATACCTTCAATGTTCAGGTGGGTTACAGCTCTATTTGTCTTTACTTCTTGCTAGGGCAGGGCCTCAAGTCAGTACACAGAAGAGATAGGGGCCTTCTCAGGACATTCTTGAACAGGCACAGAGCCCTACATATGTATGTGGTCTACTAGATCACCAGATGGTGATCCTTATGGTAGCACATTTCCATATGTTCCTTTTAAGATTTTTGGCCAGGCTCTTGCTTGCCCCAACTGGTATTGCAGATCACCTTACCACTTTTCCAGACATCTTCCTTCCAGGTCACTCAGCAACAACTGGAGTCACCTCTACTGACTCTTATTCCTATTCAAAGAACCATTTGAAAACTATAAGACTAATTATAATCTATCATCCTGTCTTATCCCATCCAGCAATTCTCTGATTTTTCACCTTCTTATAGTTATCCCAGGAGTACTACTTTCCCAATGGAAGTCTGTTTTGCCGATACTACCCCTGGTTCAGCACTGAAGTTCTACCATTCCTTATAAATTCAGATCCACAAGTAACTCTAATTACAAACAAGTTTATTATCTTCAATCACACTTATGAGAATCCAAGATCCACCATAGAATGCACTGCATGGTAAATTGAGAAACCTAAGATCAAAAAAGAAATTTTGCCTTTGTCAAATTTGAGATCTGTATGGCTCACATTGCTTAGGAAATTGGCTATTCTTTTCAAAATATTAAGAAGCATAGTTTTTCTTTAATAATATTGCAAGATAAAACACTGCATTGTGAATGTTGCTTTGACTGATCTAAAATTAATTTTCATGTGTAATTGCAATAAGCTTATTTTAATGAATTGCTTGGGTGTCCAAGGGATTCCACTGTCATAACTTGTCATAATTTGTTAGTATAATTAATTCCTAAGTTTGCAGATGCCTTTCCAAAACTAAACTATATGCCATGTTTACTTTATTCATATGAACTCAAATCCAAAGTTCTCATGTGTGTCCCAATGTTAGTATCTCATTAGAGATGTTTTGAAATTTTCTTTCAAGCTCTCCTGAGCTTCCAAATTAGAATCTGTAGAAGAAAAAGGAAAAAAAAAGAAAAACTCTTGAAGTCTAAATAAGTGGAAACGATGATTTTAGGGCAGTTTTCCCATAGAGGATTGAAGAGAGCACTGTATGTATATTAAGCTAAATATTAGTTCATTTTAATGTTTCCAACAGCTCTATTGCAGTAGCATAGGGGTCATTCTACTCTTTCTTTCATGCGTCTCTGTAATTTCCTTCTCCCAGTGTGGTAAACTTGGCTCCCACTCTCCAAGAACTGTTTATTTTTTCAATTGCAGTATACATGTACAGCAGCTTCAGAATTGTTAATTCATAACCCCATAAGCAACATATTTACCAACTAGAGTATAATACTTATGTATAGTTCCATTTTGTCTATAACTTTACAATTTCTAGTAAAAACAACCTTTTCCAAAGTTACTTTTGTCAGCTACCCCGCCCCCACCCCCGAGTGGTTATGTCATAGATTTAGAATGTAATTAGATTCATTTATCATAGTATGCACCCTATCCTGTTATCCCATGACAAATGGTTGAATTTTTATTGGCTTACATATATTAAAATTCACTCTTTGTTGTGTACAATTCTAAGGATATTTGACGAATGCATCCAGTCAAGTATCTACCACCTACTACCATATAGAACATTTTCTTTATCCTAAAAATTCCCCATGTTTCCCCTTTCTAGTCAAACATTTTCTCCTCCCTCAACTTTGTTCAACTATGTTGAGTTCTTTTACCTACAAGTTGAGAAATGAGGAGATAAAAATTGCCCTAAGAAGAACTTTTGAAATCCTATTTAAAAAAACTAGTGCTTAAAGAACATTGTAAAAACACAATCTTACAATTTAGGGTTAACAAC
The DNA here is from genome assembly GCA_029593785.1 of Cabassous unicinctus. NCBI lineage: Eukaryota > Metazoa > Chordata > Mammalia > Cingulata > Chlamyphoridae > Cabassous > Cabassous unicinctus. The sequence continues at coordinate 25,577 of JAQZBX010008907.1, read as the reverse complement.
ATCTCTTCATTGTCATTTAAATTCAATCTAATTTACTTATATGCATGAATTTACATAGAAAAATGTTGAAAATATGCTGAAAAGATAATAGTGGAGTTTTTCTCTGAAGGAAAACAAGATCAGGAGCTAGTGGTGAAGGAGATTTATACTTCATTATACACCATTTTGTAGTGCTTATCTTTTGGCCATCTATATACAGCACAGAACTGTTAAAATAAATTATGATAAAATGAAATACAAAACCAATGTAAAACAAGGAAAATCACTAAAATCTTCTGCTGGTATTTGTGTACTTATTAGACAGATGATAGAGAGAACTGAAGAAATTAGTAAACTAGAAGTTCTTGGACTAAATAAAATGGTCCCTACTAATTTGTGTTTCATTCAAATGCTTTTCTATAAATTGGCTAGTAAAGTGAGATGAAATGGGGGCATCTTAGACAATTTATCCCTTAAGCAATTAAACTGGAATAACAAATACTTTTGTTGATCCTTGGCGTTATATGTTGCTCCTTTCTTGTACACTTCTGAATAAAAATCCTCTGAAATTAACCTGAAAAAAGAGGATAAGTGAAATTTTCAAAGAATTCACATTTGAAAGTGTCTGTGCACCTACCTAAAACACTGCATTGTTGGTCTTTCCTGAGTGATTAAAATGTCGTCTATCATTTAGGCTGTATATAATCATTTACACTGATATCATTGTTTAGAACAGACATTTAAAAAATCCAGAATTGTATAATCAATCTCAATTTTAGGGAGTCTTCATTTTTTTAAAATTCAGAGGTATAAGTTAATCGTTAAATACATTAGGGTTGAATGGGTTGTCCAAGAGAACCACCAATGCTCCTACATTTTTAAAATACGGCATCTTAGTTTTTGATTTAGTGACTCAGTGTCAAACACCAAGTCATGATATTTTATAGTAAAACACAATACATTTATGGAATTTGGCCATCAACAGCAGGTGTGCTTATTATTTTAAAACAAAATTAGATATTATATATAAACTGAATTATTTAATATCCAAAGCATACAGTTCATACTTATGCATCTATAATAATTAATGCTGTCACAATATACTGATACCAGGCTGTGATTTCTAAGCATTTGTTGCTTTCCCCAGTTCAATGAATCTGATGTGTTAATGTATCATGTACAAGGCAATACCAGATATTGACTCTCCCCACACGTTATACTGCAAACCAGAATTATAGTTGGGAATTTATTTAATAGAAAACTATGTGTAACAGTTTATACTCAAAGCCAGTGTAGGAAAGAGACAAGTCCATCTTTGCTTTTCCACAAACCATACTCATAATAGGTTGCTTAAATATGATCAAATCTAGCATTCCTATGGACATTAGTGTATCCTTGCTTTGGACCACAGGGCTTATATTGAATTTCTTACTTATCATTCTCACATCTATCTTGTAAGCTCACTGGGATTCTCAGCTAGGTTTTTGAGCTACTATCTATTTGAAAACTCTGAGATCCTTTCTGGCATGTCGTGTCCACTCTCAGTTAAATGCTTACCTCCCTACATTGCTAGGAAAAGAGCAGACCACCAAATATTTAGAAACAGGAATATAATTCCCTAATTGTTTTATGTCCCCACACAGTGCTTTTTGCACTATGGGAGATTATTACCACTTTCTTCAAAGACATATTATTCCCTAATAAATATCGAAGCCTGTTCTTCTTGCAGAGCCTTGGTCTGGCCACAGATATCAGATAAGACAGCATCCCCTAAGATTGTTCTTTAGACCCCGTGATAAGGAAATTAAATAAAAAGTAAAAGAGGTAACCTGGGTGAGTAAACAAATACTTCGTGAGCCTTTCAAAGAGTAAACCAAAGAAGGAAAAGAGATGGGTCAAGTGATTAGGTGTCTCCCTCCTATATCGGAGGTGCCAGGTTTGGTTCCCGGTGACTCCCAAAGAAACAAGGAAGACAAACAGACACAGCAAAGGCAAAACAATGAGGAGGTGGGGAGAAATAAATAAATAAAATAAATCTTTTATGGGATGTCAGTGACAAGGGATACATAGGAGGAAGTGCACCCGAGGCATACATATAAGGTATATAAAAGTGTTCAAGTGTTCATGGGCCATTGTCACAGTGAGTGGAGATTCACACAATAATTGAGAGAGTATCAAATTCCTATCCTGGGGAGCCCTGCCACATTCACTAATAGAACAGCAAGAATCCTCGGAGTACAAGAGCAGTGACTAGTGAAGGAAGATGGTCCATTGACAGATCCTTGATATTGATGACTGTACTAATGAATCTTTACTTTTGAAGTTGAAACGTAGCCTAGTATTATATGGTGTCTAAGATTTACTCTTGAAAGCCTCCTAGTTGCTCAAATGTGGACTCTATCTAAGCCAAATTCAGCATATAAATGAATTACTTTTCCCCTAGCATGGGATACGACTCCTGGGGATAAGTCTCCCTGGCACTGAGGGATTACTACCAAGAATCAACCAGCAATACAACTGGAAAAAGACCTTGATCAAAGAGCAGAAAAAATAAAGACAAATGAGTTTATATGGCTAAGAAACTTCAAAGTGAGTTGGGAGGTCATTCCAGATTTTACACTTATGCATATCTCAGTAGGATCTCAGTAGGATCTCATTGAATGCCAAAGTAAATATTACCTCAAATAGCAGGGCAATTGAGAGCAAATAGCTCACGAGTTTGGTGCCTTGTTGGTGGACCCTATGTTGGAATTTATGCTCCCCAGTGTGACAAAGTTGACCTACACATGGCTTTTCTGACCCTTTATTTGAACCTATAATTAGTACTAGTGTTGATAGGTGTACATTCAAGAGGCTTAAAACTTTGGGAGGTCCTTGTACCAGCTGGGCCCTGAATCCCAATGGAGTGGCAACACCTACTCTCCAGTTCATTGGACTCACCCAGGACAACTAACAAGGAGATGATAATGGATAATGAACATCCCAAGGAACAGAGAGAGATCTTATAAATGTAAGCAACAGAGTCCCATCCATCTGCCCTATGGGATCGAAGCCCTTTACCAATTGCAGGTTGAGTGGGCATCACCATCTCAGAATCCTCAGGATTAGGGAATGAACTATGGAATAAAGTAGACTTATTGGTATTCTACTATAGACTTATTGTGATTCTAGCAATGTAAGAACTTATATCATTGATGTGGAGGCAGTGGCCACTGGAGGTTCTGAGGGAAGGGAGACGGAAAAAAAGGAGCAATATGGGGGCATTTTCAGGACTTGGGAAATGTCCTGAATGACATTGCAATGACAGAAACAAGCCATTTATATCTTTCCATAACCTACAAAATTGTGCAGAAGAGATTGTAAAGTACAACACAAACTATAATCCATGCTTATAATCCATTTTGGCAGTGCTCTAAAATTTGTTCATCAATTTTAATGAATGTACCACACTAATGAAGGATGTTGTTAATGTGGGAAAATGTGAGAGGTGTAGGGAGCAGAGCATATAGGAATCCTCTCTGCTTTTTATGTAACTTTTATGTAATCTAAGCATTTTTTAAAAAATAAAAAATATATTAAAAACAAACAAACAAATAAACAAAAAACACAAAAAGTAAACCAAAAAGGGAGCAGCATAATGTCACACAAAATTCAGGGATAGGTTCATGGAGAGTTGGTTTTTCAGTTGTTTGAAATGTACATTGTAATTCTTATCTTTCTTTCAAAAACAATTTCAAGGTAAAGGGTGTAGCTCAGTGGTAAAGTGCCAGCCTCTCATCTACAAGTTCCCGGGATCCTGGATTCAATTTCCAGTGCCTCACAAAAAATAAAATAAAATAATCAAACTCACTTGCCAAACAACATTAAAAAACCTCAATATGAACGATTGAAACAATAAATAAATAATAGCATTTCAAAATTATGGAATGTTAGGGCAATAATAATGCCATAATAAAAGCCCAGCGTTAGATCTGTGGTTCCTCAAAAACAGAATACCATCAACTCCACCCTGCCTTGGGCTCCCCATGGAACATATGCTGTAATTTTTCTGATGATATTACTTGCATCATGTCCCTTAAGGTCCTTTGGGAAAGAGTCACTGACAAAACCCTGTAGTTTTTTATTGCTCAAAATCATTCAGAAGAAAAATAGGAGGACATTCTACTCAGGTAAGTTTGAAGAGTGTATTTCAAAATAGGGGTCAATTTATTGGGGTTATTAAATGAAGTAATATAGACTAGAATAAAAAACAATACATCTTAGAAGGTGTTATCTGAAATAAAGATAAATAGTGTTTCCTCTCATTTTATTTCAGTTGTGTGTATATCAGTTATTAGGTAAAACCTATTTCTTATTAGGTTGAGACGGAAAAAAAAAAGTTTTGAGAACTTCAAGATGGAATCTATTAGGTGGTTTGGAAAAATCAGGTAATTCATTGACTAGACTGGAATCTGTCAAAATTGTCTTTATTCTTACAAAAGCTAGTGAATTTATCTAGGATGAGAGGTGAACACATTAGAATAAAGCAATCAATACATACTTAAGTGTATTTTATGCAAGTAAAGAACATTCATTATGAACAAAGGAATAAATATAGAAATATTATTACAAAAATTAATTTTTGATTCCTACCTACTAGATTCAGAAAAGACTACGTCAGGAAATGAATGAAAAAGGCATGGTCCCCCGCAATGAAATATACAGTCAGTCAAGAGAAGAAATATAGAAAGATATGATTGCCGTACATATGAGAAGATCTGTGAATAAGTTATGTATAAAGTATTTCCAGAACACAAAGGTGAAAGGTGGTAACACAACATGGGATTTAGAAATAAGGGAGAGGCTCAAAGGAGAGGTAGGATTTTGACAGGCCTTGAAAGGTAAGGAAGAGTTTTCCCTTTCACTAAGCATTAACCTGGTAAAGGTGGGCACAGGGGAGTGCACATACAAAAAAGAGAAACATTAAGGGCAAATTGTAACTGAGAAATGGAAAAGAGTCATTCTAATTAGATTACCGCATGTCAGCTGTGGCAGAGGGAAAGCGAAGTGACTGGAATTCGCATATAAAATATTCATGGATTAAATTGTGTGTGTGTGTGTGTATATATATATATATTATGGTTTGTGTATATATTTTAAAATATAAAAATGGTTGGTGCCGGTACTGAGTACATGGAAAAAGTGATGCTTTGCATGAGAGAAGTAATGAAAGAAATGCCCTGAGGAGGAAGAGATATCCCTCCTAGGAGCTGGTTGTAAGTAAGCAGGGTATGTTTGCATACCTCAACCTGGTGGTAGTAATAGGCAGCATGGGGATAGGGTAGTCATTAAAATGTCTTTGTGAAACATAACTAGATGATAAATTCTCTTTAGTAGATTGTAACCAGAATTTAAGAATGAAATCCATTTTTAGAGGAAAAAATGTTAGTGCATCCACATATCCAGATGTGAGAGTATCATTCTGGATATATGTATTTGTTGGATCACATCTTTTAACAACCATTTTTCTCAGTGGCTCAAGGCTTGAAAATTCTAAATGCAACAAATATTGAGACAGTTATTCATAAAGGCAGATTTATAAACCAATACCTAATTGTTTTCCTTTTTTCTTTTTTCTTTTTTTACTTCTCACTCTTTTCTTAAAATATACTTTAATTTGTTCAGATGAAAATTAGAGCATGTAAGATTGAAGGTTTACTAGAATTATATTTTCTTCCTTGAGCATATTCCTAATGTTTGACATTAAGAATCCACCTACCTGTCAGAATTCCAGTTAGAAATATCACACATTTATTTAGGATACATTTAAAGGGAGTTACTTTCAAGTTAATTACTAACCACAAAATCACTGTTCAATAAACATCTTAAATTAAAGCAAACAAATGAAAAAGTCCATAATCCTAAACATTTTGGTGATAACCTGAACAAGAATTGAAGAGCCTTTAGTAAATGGTGAAAATAAAGTAAGAAAATATGAGTCTTCATTTTATTTATAGAGCATTTAATTCTAGTGTGTGCTTTTTCAGTAGGAATGAAGTAATTATGGTTTTTTCTCAAAAATTTTTTTCTTCATTTTTCAAATATAAAGTGAGAGAAAAAAAAACAAGAGAGAAAGAGGTCCAGAGATAGAAAATAGCAATTATTAGCCTAACTATGAAGATTGTGTAGGAACCTTTAGTGACCAGTCTATGGTAAATGATAAAGGTGGAATGGAAAAGCAGATAATTCTCCCTCTGTCACCATTGCAGCAGTCTGCACAGGGAAAATTACAGGTCTGTCAGAGTGATGCCACTGAAGAATATTCATTTTCCTCTATGTTGCCAATGTTAACATTTCTTCAATAAAAACAATAGTTTTAAGTTTTGAAAAAGTAAGGTTAGTTTTAAATAAATATAAATGTGTAGGAGCTTAAACCAAGACTAAGCTTATGTGGACTAAATCTTACCCTACAGCTTTTAACTTTGTGTAAACAATGATTTGTGGGAGTGAAGGACAGAAATATGCCTTTTCCACAAATACCTGTTTTTGCTCTCTGTCCCATTGCCAGTCTCCCAGTATGCTAACAATAAGATATTCTTACTCCATGTTAACAATAAACACTCTTTTCAGGATATTAGGTTATAAAAAGATCACTTAGAGAAATGGCAAGGCAGATTTAATTCTCCTTTCATCTTCCTCATCCAGATGGCCTGAAGAGACACATGGCTCCCATTAATTGCACCCAGGTGACAGAATTTATCCTTGTGGGCCTCACAGATCGTCAGGAATTGAAGATGCCCCTTTTTGTGGTTTTCTTGTCCATCTATCTCTTCACAGTAGTAGGCAACCTGGGTTTGATCCTACTCATTAGAATAGATGGAAGACTCAACACACCAATGTATTTCTTCCTTAGCCACTTGGCTTTTGTTGATTTCTGCTACTCTTCTGTCATTACACCCAAAATGCTTGGGAATTTCTTGTACAAACAAAATGTTATCTCCTTCAATGCATGTGCTGCTCAATTGGGCTGTTTTCTGGCATTCATGACAGCAGAGTGCTTGCTACTGGCTTCCATGGCATATGATCGATATGTGGCCATTTGTAACCCCCTCCTGTATATGGTCGTGATGTCCCCAGGAATTTGTATTCAGCTTGTAGCAGCTCCCTATAGCTATAGCATCTTGGTTGCACTGTTTCATACCATCCTCACCTTCCGCCTCTCTTATTGCCACTCCAACATCATCAATCATTTCTATTGTGATGACATGCCTCTCCTCAGGCTAACTTGCTCAGACACTCATTCCAAACAACTGTGGATCTTTGTCTGTGCTGGCATAATGTTCATTTCCTCCCTCCTGACTGTCTTTGTCTCCTACATGTTCATTATTTCTGCTATCCTGAGGATGAGGTCAGCTGAAGGCAGACGCAAAGCCTTCTCCACATGTGGTTCTCACATGCTGGCAGTCACCATTTTCTACAGCACCTTGATCTTTATGTACTTACAACCAAGCTCAAACCATTCTCTTGACACAGACAAGATGGCTTCTGTCTTCTATACAGTGATCATCCCCATGCTGAACCCCTTGATCTACAGCCTCCGGAACAAGGAGGTAAAAGAAGCCCTGAAGAAAGTTTTCAATAGAAACCAGGATTCTGAGTTTATGAAATGGAAAAAGTGACTTCACTAAATAAAAATGGACTTTTCTATATATTCTGAATATTTTCCCCATCTAAAAACTAGCAGAGTGCCTATTTTCATCAGTCAGTGATGGATGCATATATGTTCACTGGATAATGAAATTATTTTCAAGAGACTTTCACTTAGAATGAGATTTCAGGTATATAAGTAATCATAAGACTTTACATCCACTTTCTCATTTCTTATAGGACAAACGTATTAAAATAATTAATTCTCTGATCCAAAATAAATTTTATCAATTTTCTCATTATCAAATCAATAACACATTTAAAAAATCATTAATTATCTAGATAGACAACTAGGAACAGGCAGAGCATGGACAAAAGTCAAGGCCCCTCCAACCCCTAATTCAGGATTCAGGATTTTAAGGCAGCACTGACAATATATTCCATGTGTAAATAAAAAACATGTAGTCTAAATATTTTCCTGATTTATAATTTTTTTGAAAAATATTGTAAGTATAAAACTTTCTTAATACATATAACAAATTTCTTTATTAAAGGGAATAGTACATTTTAATCTGATCTCTGTCACTGACTGACCATGGATTTCTATTAATATGAAAGTCTGGGAGGGTCTCTAAAGACTAACTTTTTAAGTGAAGTGCTTTCCTTTTGCCTATGAGACCTCATTATATTTTGTTTTCCAAGAATATATTTTGAACAGTGAAATTCAAGGAATGAATCCCAGGGGCATAATGAATTCTAACAAATGCACTCACAATAATTGAAACATCATAGGTCACTTGCCAGAAGATAGTATTTTATGCAGCTATGCTGGGCAAAGCTTGGATAAGTTGGTCATTATTTACTAAGGTATAGCTTATAATACACTGAACCCAATAGCCAATGAAGCCTAGAGAAAGGAGTATGTCTTACATTAACACAAATGTGGTTAGATTCAAAATGCTTTAGTTTATTGTTTGTGCTCTCACTGAATGTCAGATTATTCATCAGTTAATTGAGCATAGAACTATTAGATTTAGAGAGTTTTTGAATATTAAACAACATGAGAAAAGATAATGGTCCATGGCAAGAACTTAAACATTGTCTCATCATTCCCCTTTCTCCTATGAGTCCAAAGACTTGAGTTTTCATCCCAGCTCTACTAATTATAAATCACATGAACATGAGGGAATGATTTATAAATAATATTACCATATGAGATAACTGATAAATAAGTGAAACATATATATGTGTGTATGTGTTTCTAATAAGTGGAATGACAATTTTATAATTTCCAATTACACAGAAAGAGATTTGGAGTCTGTGGCTCATGTATGCATTTTTTTTTTTTTTTAGAGAACTTGCAGGTTTACAGAAAAACCATGCAGAAATCAGAGTGTTCCAATATACTTCCTACTATTAACACCTTCCATTCATGTAGCATATTTGTTATTACAATTGATCCAAGAATATTATTATAACTATTATTATATATCAGTAACTGTAGCCCATGGTTTACATCAGGGCTTACTGCATTTTACCCCATTATTTTTTTGGTTCCTTTGTTTTAAAAATTTTATTCTAATAATATATGTACAAACTAAAGTTTCCCCTTTTAAACACATTCAAATATATGATTTAGTGCTCTTAATTGCATTCACAATGCTTTGCTACCATCATCACCATTCATTACCAAAACTTTTCCTAATTATTTCATATCAGTGAGATCACACAATATTTGCCCTCTTGTGTCTGGCTTATTTCACTTAACATGATGTCTTCCACGTTCATCATGTTGTCTCATGTATCACAACTTCTTTTTTTTTTAAGGCTAAATAATATTTTCTTCATTTTCCTCCTTCCCTGTTCATCTAGGGAACATTTAAATGCTTATTGGCAAATGACAAGAAATATGTTATTAATATCCAAAGAAAGGACATTATATTCAAATAACAGTATATTTTAAAAGCCTGCCTTTAGTTATTCTTATGGTCAAATAATTGAAAATAGTTGAAATGTCTACCTGGACATCAGATAAACTCAAATTATAGGATTATTGATATAGAAAATCAAGTTGCTCATGTGCACAAACATGGAATAGGTTGTAACATGAAAATACACATATGAAATCAAATTTAATGAGATAGAGTATAGCATAAAATGTGGAAAATGATTAAACTTGTGTAGGAAGGAAAGAAGAAAGGAAAGAAAGGAGGAAGGGAGGGAGGGAGAAAGGAAGGAAGGAAGGAAGGAAGGAAGGGAGGCACTACAATATAATGGCTGTTTAGCAATGATACTTGAGTACTTTTTTTTCTGCATGCACATATAATCTATGGGCCATATCTTGTGAATATATATAAATTAGCTACTATTATAAAATTTATTTAGAAAACTGCTGTTTATGGTTATTATTTGTGGAATATTTTTCAATATCAATAAATGTAGATTTCTTTCAGATTGAATGACTAATATTTTACTGAATAACTGTTCAATAATATAGATAAATAACAACTATTAGAATATATTTAGACAACTTTCATTTTGGAGTAATTAAAAAAAGAACAGTGTATATGCCTGAATACTTTTATTATTTCTTTAAGTCCCCAGCAGTAGAATCACTGTATCAAATGACAGGAAGCATTTTCAGAGATTTGATGCTTACTGTTTGTTTTAGTTTCCTGGCTGCTAAAACAAATACCATACAAGGGGTTGGCTTAACAACAGGAATTGATTCGCTCACAGTTTCAGAGGTTAGAATGCTTACTTTCTCGTGGAGTCAGTGTCTTCTAGCTGGCTGGCAATCTTTTGGGGTCTGTTTACTTCCAGTTTCTGGCTACTCCCCATTGCTTCTTTTCTGTGTCCAGTTTACTTTGATTATATGACTTTAAGTCATATTGGATTAAGGACTACCCTCATTCAGTTTGGGCACTCGTTTGTTAATAACAACTTCAAATATCCTATTTACAAATGGCTTCACACCCACAGGATGAGGAGTTGGGACCTGAACATGACTTTTGTGGGGGACATGATTTCATCCCCAATAGTGTTACTTTGCTTACCAGGAAGGAGAAAAATTAAATTGCTATTAGATATTTAAGATTATGTCTATTTTCTCCCACATGTACCAACAGTGGATATTATCTTTTTTTAAATGGATCAATCTGATGGACAACAAGTTGTTAGCCTGTCCTTTGGTATTTAATATTTTCCTAATGTAATTAATTTGTAATGGTTTAATAGTAAATTAATAGTAGGAGGATAGTTTAAGACTCATCATGGATTTTAACTGCTTCTTTTAAAATATGGTATAATTATATAAGGTAAGTGTCTCTTACTAAATATTATTTTATGTTATTTTTTATAATACCAATTTATTTTTATATAGCTATCACCAGTGTTCTGCTGGAGGCAACTTATACTAGCTCACAAGAGCCATATCTGCACAATACTTCCCAATTCCAGGTTGGGTGATGACAGGTTGGTAGCTTGAAATCAGCTGGTGGGGGCATTTAAAACATGGAAATCAGGAAATCGGCAGATGTTATAAACCAGAACTTTCTTCCTTTTTCTGAAAGCCACTTCAGAAACTTTCACTGGCATATCATTGACCCCCATCCTGTTATATATTCTGTAGTCTAATATATTTTACTGTTTGTGAGAATAAATAACTCTTCATTACATTGTATTTTAAGAAATGTCCTGTTCTTGCATGCTTTCTCTAATAGATTAATTTCTGGTCAGCTGTCATGTATTATATAATGAATTAATTTGTGGAAAATTTCCTTCTTTCTTAAATGTCATCCCAGTAAGAAATTAGGTGAGTCTATGAATTTATTCAAGTTAAACATAAACAATATGAATGTATAAGAACAAACTTTTGCTAAGTTTACCAGTAAATTAAACCTAACACTTAAAATATTGGTTTATTATTTTGAATGAATTCTTGAAAATTTTATTTTCAGATTTTATTTAAAGTACATTTTTATTATGTTATCCTTTTTGTCATGTAACTTTGTAACTGAACACTTTACCAAACTCATTACAAATCTATTATTATTTTTTACTGAACTTATTGTTCAGGTACAGTATCACATATTTATATTTTACCTTTCCTTTTCATTATACTTGCTAGGACACTGAGAGTATTATTTAGTCAGAGTCATGATTGTCTTGATTCTGAGTTATTTTGAAATGTCTATTTCATTTTTATCTATTGCTCTGAAATCTGTTGTCTTCCCTTGAATCATTTAAATATTTATCCTACTATAACTATAATAATGGGTTTTCATTCTATATGTGAGATTTCATCTTTTAATTCAGGTATCTTCTGTCTTCTTTAACAATACCCCAGAACACTGAGCATCTTGGAATTTCTGCCAGGTATAAATACCTTCAGGCCAAACCAGGTAGAATTGAAACCTAAGAATGTCCCATGAGATCCATGAGGATTATCTTTCCAATATGGTCACCATAAAATTAGGGTGAGTCAGCTCCTTATTCAAGAAGCCAAGATTATCCAAAATAGATATTCTGGAGATAATGGTATAATATACTACCACACATATTCTATGGCCAAAGGCACTAATTCTGATGTGACTGAATTTATCCTCTTGGGACTCACATACAGCTTGGAACTTCGAGCCCTTCTTTTTGAGTCTTTCTGGTGATCTAATTAATTAATGCCATGGGTAATCTTGGGTTAACTAAGTTAATTTAAATCTGTCCTCTGCTTCACACACATATCCCCTTTTCCATGCTGGTTATCAGCTGAAGTTTGTTTCCCGTGTTATAAAAGCTGCCTGCACAACTTGGCTCATGGTACCTTTCTTCCATCTTTGAAGTTAGCAACAGCAGATTAAGCTCCAATCACATTCCAAATCTCCTCTTTTGCTTCTTTTACAACATCTCTCTGGCTCCAGCTGGGAAAGGATGGCATGTGTAATTAGATTGGACCTACCTGGATAATTCAGGATAATCTCTCCCTTCTCAGGATCTATAAACTTAATCATATCTGCAAAGTCCTTGAATTGCAGAATTGGTTTATTAGCTCTAGTCTTTTTGTTTTAGATTTTTGGGGGCTTATCTACATATAGGATTATGTCTTATGCAAATAGCAAAAGTTTTAATTCTTCCATTCCAGTTTGGATATCTGTTATTTATTTTTCTTGCCTAATTGCTCTAGCTAGAACTTCCAGTACAATATTAAACAAGAGTGGTGACAAAAGGCATCCTTTTCTTGTACCTAATATTAAAGGGAAAGCTTTCAATCTTTCACCACTGAGTATGTTAGTTGTGGGTTTTTTCCTATATGACCTTTAACATGTTTCTTTCCATGTATCACTTTTCCTCACTCTTAATGTCCTAAAATTGTATGTCTCCAAAAAGCCTTAGCCATTTGTACTTTGCCTATGACTTAGATTTCCCAGGAACCCAGGCTAAAACAGAATTATAAATACACCAAAAGTGCAAAGTTATCTTTAAAGATTATAAAATGTTATACAATCTTCCATTTTATAGAAGAGAAACATGCACCTTGGAGTTGATAAATGTTTTGCACGAACTTGCCCAGGGATAAAGTTGGAAATTGGAACTACCAAGGTTAAAACTTGATTTGAAATATGGTTATACTTGATTGGAGTGGTCAATAACATGGCTTCATGAAAAGTTGGAAGATTCTCTGGGAAGCTTGGATTTTATAGCACTAAAATCAAAAGAAAGAAAATAGACAAAGCAAATAAAAGGTGATATGCTGCATGCTAATCATGGCTTTACTTAGAGATGCTGTTATGTTTCTACATGAGATATCTCTGGACAGTAAATACAGAAACTTAAAGCTTCAGAAATTAGCAGACTTGTGACACAGCAGGTCACATGGCTGTAATTGGTAATCACCATTTCTCTCCTCCACCACCCATTCTAGCTTTGCCTTATCCTCAGCAACATTTTGGTAGGTTTTTGTTTTTTGCTTTGTTTTGTTTTTCTTTGTTTTTACTGGAGTAACCCAGATCCTCTTCTCCATCGAATCTAAGACCTCCATTGCTCTGCTAGTACTGTGTGGTGTTTGTTGCAATTACAAATTTATCATTATCACTGAGCACAGAAATATTATGATATGCCTCAGTAAATCCCCTGAATTTACATTCATTCCTGACTCCAATATGTGGTAGAAACACTAAATTTTCATTATTATAGAGTTGATTACTCAACCAATAAAGCAATTCATTTATATTCCTTCTGATCCACTGGCAAGAGGAACACAAAAAGCCTAGGTAAATGTCAATGTCTGCAGTTCAATGAGACCTCTATTCTGTCCCATTATAGAAGTGTTTTTCTTAGGGACAGACTAATAAGCTGACAGAGTCTGAAGCTATAGAGATTGGAAGTACAAATTTCTCAATGAGTCATTGGTTTTCATGATAAGATGTGTCACTTCTACTTCTACCTCTTGATTCACAGTAACTTTAATTCTGGCTATTGCAGACACAGCACCATTTATCAGGCACAGATTCAACACAAGCACCCTATCCTGAAAGACAGTGTCCCAACCAAATTACAAGGAATTGCCTCTAAGCTGGTGACTTAACTGAGAATTTGTAAGATTAATCTTTACATTAGGGAACCTGTTTCTGTGTGATGGGATACATGATAAAATCAGTTACTCCCATAGTCACATGCCCATTGCTATAACCACCATTGATTTAAATGCATTTCTTTTGCTCAAATAACATTATATATATGGAATATAATGCCAATAATTAAAGCTTTCTGTAAGACCTCAAATGGTTATGCTGGCAAAAGCAGTGCAAGTAGAAAAGGCACATCCTTATCAAGAGTTTATGTAGTTGCCATAAGTACAAATAACTTCCCTCTCTAAAGCAGAACTTATTTGATGAGATCCATGTTCCATTACCTTGTTGGCCGGTGTTACTGAAGAATGGTGCCATTTTGAAGACTTAGAGATTGTCTTTGTTGCTGAGAAGCTGAAAACTGAAATGTGACAGTAGGTAGATAAGCATTGGTGAGAGAAAGCACATTTTGTTTTGTTGGTCCCATGATTTCATGGGCACATTTTTAATGTGGTGGCAATTAATAAGTAAGCCTGGCTGACATCTATAGGCCAAATCATTCTTGTAAAATTCCTTCGTGGTAGATTCTACCTGGTAGGAATTAACATTAGACACCAAAATTGGCATGCTATGTGCTCATATCCATAAGTTTATCCATATACTTTTCCCCCAGATCACTGCCTACCACCTTCCAGATATTTTGTTCTTCTAAACCAAGTTAGTCATCTCTTCCCAGAATTCAATCTATTTATACTTCTAGCCATGTTTTGCTCTATACGAAGAAGATATCAAGTATCTTGCTTTACTGACAGGAAGGATTTAGTCACTCTCTTTCAGGGTCACACTTGATGGGGCTTTATTTAATAAATTTGAAATTTATCTCTGACTTATTGCACAGGTCTGTCTGTGAACAAGGTAATAGAAAATGGCCATACCCCACCTCTGTAAACTTAAGGCATTAGCTGAGGGAGATTTGTTACGACAGAGGTAGGTATCATGAGAATCTGGGCTAACACCTGTTTATGTAATCAATTTATGCCTTTGAACCTTAATGTAACACTTACACAGTGATTGTCTCTACACTAACTAAAACTTAGGACTCATAGTATCCATAAACATCTATTTATCATCAAAAGGTCACATGGCCCTTTTGAGATGATCAGTATTAACTAAGGTTCAGTGGCATGTCAGAAGCTATTTTTCAAAAGGAAGGTAATTTTCTGCATTAGATGCCATAGCTTTGATCTGTATCCTTAGGCATCTGTGCTGAAACTTACCCATTGGATCTTCACAGATACCTGCACAGCAAATTTACCCATCATGTAATATGCCAGCGCATTTGGATTAACTACATTAAACATCCCAGTTAGCAGTGCAGCTTGCATTGCAGCTTGGACCTGCTACAGAGCTACCTCCGTGCTATGCTCCATTCACAACTGGCATTTTTCTATATTAACCACTGCTAGTAATTATGAATTAAAATAGTCTTAAACTGAGTGACTTTAAAAAACAACAACAACAACAACAGCCTTTTATTATTCATCATAAGTCAAAGGTCAGGTGGGAGATTTTTCTACTGAGCCAGATTTAGTAATCTTGCCTGGCCTTACTCAGAAACCTGCAGACAGCTAATGAGATGCCTGGGGGATGGCTGAGAAACTTGGCTCAGCTCCACATGCTCTATTATCCTCCACTGGGCTCGCATGGGTTTGTGGTTCTGGCAAAGGAAGAAGAGCGAGATAGGAAGCTGAGACATACTAGAACTTTTTCAAGCCTCTGTTTGTGTAAGGTATGTTACCAGAACATTGTACACACAAGTCAATGACTGAACCCAGAGGCAGAGAAGGAGATGACCACAGATTTAAAAAGAAAAGAAATGGTTAAAGAAAGGTCTTTAATTGGGACCATTAATGAAACCAATCTACTAATATAACATACGAAATTTCCAAAGTCTGTATATGTTTATATCCAAATTGCTGGTGTTTTCCTTTGGGCCTTTCCAAAATAGTTGCTGTATATAATTCTTATGAATTGGGAAAGTCCTGCTTCAAGTGGATCCAATTCTCATTTCAGTCAAGAGACTCAGGATCTATGAACTAGCTTAATTTTGGAAACTCTTTCAAGAAACACTATTTTCTACTGACGCTGTAGTTATATGCTTTCTGTCCAGATCCATATTTTCAACCTATACAAACTGAACATCTTAGTTGCCCATCTGTCTTAACCCAAGATACCGTTTTCCTTAACTCATCATCATAGAACGTTTCAGGTCAAGCACCTTAATTGCAGCCCAATCAAGTCCTGTAGCCCAATATCAATATAGCATTCCCCTTGCCATGGCCATTCTGGAATTCCAACATCTGCACTGATATTAGGGAACAGAGGATCCTGGCTTCATATGCAATAAATACTAGCTGAAAAGTACAGCCATAATCAGACCTCTAAAAAAATTATCAGTTCCCCACCAATATATTCCTTATTGCCTAAATAAGTAAAGTGTCTTCTGCAACTTCCTCAGAAATAGTCAGGTAATGACACTTCAATTTTCACATAATAAATTCATTATCATATTCTTACATCCCTCAGTCTTCTCCCTGTTTCTTCATTACTGGCATTTCTACTACATTTACTATAGTACATCTATGAGTATAGGGTTTAAGTAACCATACCAACAAATTGTTAAGACAAGCATCAGGTATTCTTGCCAAAATATTGCATTCTGAATGGATGGGAGACCTTATGTCACTGAATTCTCCTCTGCCCATCCATAATTTCTATACTGTTGCAAGAATATGTAGATTCACTTTTATAAGTATTTCCTGAATACCTATCAGTAAAAATTAGTCAGGTCCTACAATTCTGTTGCTTTAGACTGTTTCTTTCCATAGCCGTCTTTGTACTTCCACATTCTGTGCTAAACCTTAGCTCTGTTTATTGAATCTCTCTTTTTGTCAATTGTGTCAACTCATGTTCTTCAGAATCCGCCATCATCTTTGGAAGGCTCTTAATTCTAGTGTGTATCAGTCTTCCATTGTTTCTGGCCTTTCATTTCATCTTTGATACTAAAATTGTTACATTTTCCTTTCAAAATGACTTCTTTTTATTAATCCACTGTGGTGGGTTTAATTATGTAGGTCAGGGGAAAAAAATAAAAACACTTTCTTAATCCTAATCCATTCCACCATTCCTATGAGTGTGAACCCATTGTAAAAAATACCTTTTCAAGATGTTAATTTTAGTTAAATTGTGGCCCAACTGAATGAGGTTGGGCTTCAATCCTATTACTGGAGTCTTTATGAAGAGAAAGGGCATGGAGGAGCAGAACCTGGAGTCAACAGAATCTGGATGAGAAAAGAAAGGACATCACCATGTGACGAGGAAAAACCAAGGAACTTCAAGGAATGCTGGAGAACCTGCAGATACCATCCTCAGGAGGCAGCAAGCACTTTAGCCTCTGAAACCATGAGCCAATGACTTCCTGTTATAAAGCCAGTCCATCACAGTATATGTGTCTTAGCAGACAGGAAAATAAGACATCCACTAAACAGGAAAATAAATTATTTGTCTTAATCGTTCAAAAAGCTTTAGTTGATTATATTGCAAAAATTCGAGAATACACTACTTAAAAATACTTACAAGCTCAAGATAGTTTTTTGTTTATGTTTTATTACAAACATTGAAATGAGAAACTTGAAAATAATATTGATGATGATATTTTGTTTTGTCTGAACTTAAGAGATGTTTCACTGCTTTATGTATATTTAATATATGTTTAATTTTAAAAACATTCTCAACTACAGCAGTAGCCAAAGTTCTTCAATGAGATTTCTCTATGCACTGTATCCATTTTTCATTTATTTACTTTTTAGACTTTACAATATAGCTTCTCTATCTATATAGTACTATACCAAACAAAGTATTCCTATGTTTTCAAGTTTTCTCTAGAGCAACATGTTTAATAGACACTCTAGAAAATTCATCTTATTTGAAAATTCTAAAAGAAAATGTAGAATGTTTGTGCCATTGGCAAAGATGCTTTAAATAAGATAAAGCAAGCAGAAAATATAAAAGTAAAGGTCAATAAAATGGAATTCATCAATACTAAAAATTTTGACCAGAAGCAAATTTTGAATGTTACTTTATTACAGCTCATAGTGGTATTGCATCTCTTGTCTAGAATCAGACATTTTGTAATCTAACATTCTCACTTTACCAATCAGGAAATTCACTTTTATCAAATGGTTTCCATGAACTACTACTAAATACAAGACCCAAAACTGAACATTTATCTTTATATTTTCATAACTGTAATATAAATCCATTATGAAAGCACAAAATTTTATCAAAATTTTAGCAATTTATCGAATCTCTCTCCCATAATAGATCATTAAAATATTCCTTTACTCTTGATTCTATTTTTGGCTAATAAAGAAAATCGATCTACCAATTCAAGTAATTTTCCCTATCCTAAAACGTAAGGGAAATCAAGTTTGGTCCCCAAACCCTAAATTTTAAATAACTTCCTGTTCTTGAATATAGCATTATGTTGTTTCTTACTGTTTGTTAAAAATGATGTAGTACAAGAAAAATGTTTCAGAGGGAATAACATACCCCAACAAACTGTTTCATAATACCCATATAATTTGAAATGTTATTGGCATCACAAAGGTTGCTTTAATGTGATCTGGTCTATTTCTGAGTTTATTGTTGGATTGAAAAGTAGCCTATTGGATCTTGAATGGCATCAGTAGTAGAAAAAATTACACTCAAGCTATCATGGTTGGAAAGTCTTTGGTGTTACACAAATAAAATTTTAACGACAAGTACTTCCCTTCTTCCAGTGTCCAATAACATGTTTCTTGCTTCCATCTGAGACGTCACCAGAAGCACCTCTAACATTCATATTTCTAGCAACATCTTGCTCATGATGTAAAACTTCTATCCTCTTCAACACAATCCAGGCTTTTCTATCAAACACTTCAAAATTCTTCCAGTCTCTATGCACTACCCAAATCCAAAGCCATTTCTAATTTTTTATGCATTTATTGCAGCAGTACCTGACTTCCTGGTACCAAAACCTGTCTTAGTTTCCTATAGCTGCCATATTAAGGTATTATAAGATAGGTGACTTAAAACAACCGAAATTTATTGTCTCACAGTTCTGGAGATTAGAAGTCAAAAATCAAAGTGTTAGCAGGGCCACACTCTCTCTGAAAGCTGTATGGGAGAATACTTCCTGCCTCTTCCTAGTTTATGGTGCTTGATGACAACCCATGACATTCCTTGGCTTGTAGATGCATCTTTTCAATCTATACTTCCTCTTTCTTCACATGGCCTTCTACTTGTTTTATGTCAGTTCCTGTGTCTAAATTTCCTTTTCTTAAAAGGACATGATTCATTTTGTATTAAGGGCCCACCACAATCAAATTTGGCCTCATCTTAACTAGTCACATCTTCAAAGACCCTATTTCCAAATAAAGTTGCATTCATGAGACCAGGGGTTAGGGCTTAAGCATGTATTTTTGGAGGACACAATCAATTCAACCTATAACAGTGGACATAGAAGTATCAAATGATGTCCTTATGAATCCCTATTTTCAAGATATGCTATTGCTGGCCCATTGTGCTTCTAATTTCTCATGTCAATCGGGGTTAATTACCTGAGCCAGCACACTTAATCCTTCCTTTGCCTGCTGGTCCACTGGCATGAGGTAGTCACAGATATCAGTTTATTAAAAAAACATTTTGTGACCTGGTGGAAAAATTTATCATTCTGGAACCACAAATCTATAACCAAACAGATCTTAACATTGTGAGAATAAGAAGTACAAATTCTGGAATTAGGTCTCATGGGGTATAAAGTTGAGAAAAGACAAAGTGGATGTTGATCAAGTGGTTGAGCACATGTTTCCCATGTATGAGATCCTGGGTTCAATCCTTAGTACCTCCTAAAAAAAAAATGTTGAGAAGAGCTAATCCTACTACTATTTTTTAGATTCCAGAGTCATGATTTTGTTATTGGATATATTTCAACCTATATTGCTATTGGTACAGAACCTACACTTTACCCTAAAGGATTGTGTTCCAACACAAAAAGGTCTTCTGAGCTGGTGACTTAGTTGAGCCATCAATAGTCCACTTCAATTTTCCATCAGACCAACTAATTGTTGGTGATTAGGCACATGCTAAGACAATAGTTTTGTCAAACTTGGATTTCTGTAAATGTATTTCTTCTTCTGAAGAAATATTTTGTAAGTTACCATGACAGTAGAAGAGGGATCAAGGCTCTCCAGCTGACAGTCTCAAGAAATATCAGCCATGGATTGCGATCATCTTGAGCCTAACAACCATCTTACTGTCCCAGCTGCTACCACGTAGAGTAGAACTGTCTAGTTATCCCACAGAACCTTGACAATTAATAAATTATTGCTGTTTCAGGCCACTGTATTCTGGGGTGTTTTTATACACATCAATAGATAGATGTAACAATACTGATCAAAGAATGAATTGCAGAAAGGAAAAAGTAATCATTAAATTAGCACTAAAAGGAAATCATGAAAATAGGTTTTTTGGATTTTGAAAGAAAGAAAGAAGTTTAAAATATCTTCCCAATATAATCAATAAGCATACTGTCAAAAGCCCATTGTTCTGTACTGATAGATGTCTTTTAAGCTTTCTTGAATTTTTCTCCCATCTCTAAGGAAAACCACAACTTGTCAAATCATCATGCATTAGTCAGAACTAAAAATCCAAAAAGATTTTGTGTATATAAAATTGCCATTTAAGATTTTTGTTGTTTTTGTTTTCCTTTTTTTTTTTTTAATTCTGTGAAGCAGATTGATATTATTTAAATCCAGAATAACAGTGTTCCTTGAGTAAAATATCCACATAGAGTAGAATTAAACTTCTCTTTGCTTGATGGCGAAAAGAAGTGATTGGCTCTGTTTTTTTTATCTGTGCATCTTTATATTTATTATATGTGTGTGTATGGAAAGAAGATCAACACGGTTAATTAAAGGTTTGTAAAAGAAAGAATGTCAATTCCTCTATAATTAGAATACCTTTAAACAAATCATAAGAGATTGCATGAAATAAAATGAAGCTAATTTTAACTACTTTCCCTCTTTGAACAGAACTTTCAAGCAAAATAATTATCTTAGACTGAATTATATGCATCTCAAGGCCAATAAGGAATTCATGGCTAAAACATCAATTGCTTAGTGTTCAACAGATAATTCAGTTTCATATCTACAGTGGAGATTTTGGTGTAATCCAATGCATTACTTGATAACCTTCCAAAGTCCAACAACAAATTAATTCACCTTGCTCTAGTCCATTCCATGACCTCTTACTAACATTTATAAATTCAATAAAATCCATATTAAAGTATAAAATGGTAATAAAATATAATTAAGCATTTTGTAAGTTAGTTGTTCTCTCAGATGTTAAAATGACCTGTAACATTAATGAATAATTTGTTATTATATTTGGACTTTGTGTAGTGTTCTGCATTTGAAGTGGTTGTTTAGGCAAATGGCATCCCAATAGATCATCTCATGCTTTGAAGACATTATTTATTTTTTTCAGAAATTGATTAAAATTATGTAATGTAAGATAAAGGCTCTTGAAGGACAAACAAATTATACAAAATATACTAATAACACTTAAATGTAAGGTTAAGTACCATTGTCACTCACAGAGTTTGCCTCAAGAGTTATCAGGCTTTATTTGGTCTTGTTGTGGATTACACAAAGACAACATATGGTGGAAAATATTCAAGGTAATGAAGGTAGTAGGAAAGGATTTGGATTGACACAAATCTCAGATTCATTCATTCAATTATTCTATCAGTACTTTAGGAGAGTCTACTAAATGCCAACAATGAGGGGCAGGGGGAGAGAAATAAATCTTAAAAAAATAAACGTGTTGTCACAACCAGGGTGTAAAACGAAGGGAAAAAGGTTGTAGTCATAAAATAACATTTTAATTTTGGATATTTAGAATTTGATCAATTTCTAGATGAAACAAGGTCCAAGTTGGAGTCATGGATGTGGGAACCTCAAGTGGATGGGTAGTAGAGTAACTGATAATAAGATATTATGAATCTGAAAAGCTGTATTATTAAATATATGGCTTTTATGGGCACTGATAACAAGATTGTGGAAGAGATATAGAATTATCTCAGTGGCAAAGTCTTATAGCCTGCAGAGCTATAAATGATAACAATGGAAATGGATATAAACCTCAAAACATCAGAAGAGTTTACCCAAATGAGAATGCAATAAGTTTGAAGCAATGCCTTAATGATGCTATGGCAATTTTAAATTCTTTTATGAATGCCAAAAAGAGAATTAATCCATTCCTGTGGGTAAGAGACCATTTTGACAGGATTATATCAGTGAGGTGTGACTCAAGTTTAGTCTCCACCCTTTTTCTGGGTCTGATATAAACCCAGAGACACATATAGAGACAGACACAGGAAAAGGAAGCTGCCATATTTGATCCTGCCATGTGAAAGAGGACTAGAGGATTGTTTAAGCACAAAGCCCCAAGTGAACAGTGGGCCCACTGAGCAGCTCAAGAGGATACAGTGAGTCTAGAGGGGAAGGCTGAGATCGCAGCCATCTTGCTTTGCCACATGCCTGGACAACAAAATAAAGAGTAGCTGACTGGTGAGAAAGCACCTCTTGTGGTGCCTCATTCTGGACTTTTCACAGCCTTGGAACTGTAAGCTTTTACCCGAAATAAAAACTTATAAAAGCCAACCCATTTCTGGTACTTTGCATTGGCAGCCCTTTGGCAACTAAAACAGATTCCCAACTTTGTCTCCCAATTTTGAAATATATGGAGAGTTGCAAATTGACCTGTCTGTGGAGATGTGGCTTGGAGAGAAACAGATTTCAAGGGGGCCAGGTGTCAGTTTAAGAAGGGAGAATTAAATGATTGAAGATGTTGGAGAGTTTGGTAATATGACAGCAAGATCTACACAGATTTAAAGATACATGATAAGTGTGTTTTTAGAATCACTTCATTTTTTAAATTCTGTTATGCATATTTCAAAAAAACTAGGCTATTCACATTGTGGAGGTTTTTCTTCTCCTTTAATTCACAAACACTATGTAACAATTAAAGAAAAACTAGGAATACGTATATAAAAGAGAAAAAAATCAAAATTTAGATTGTCCCAATTCATGGTCTAGAGAGCATCAGTACTCAAAATGTTGTTTGTTATCTTTCATAAACAAAAAAAAATCACCTTCTGGGATCAATTTTTTGATTTATTATTTCTTTGAATGAAAAATTTCAAATGAATTAGCAGAATTTTATCTAACATGTTCTGAATATCAATAATTGTAAAAAATCTTTTGACATCTTTGGTCAGATAATTCTCAATCATTAATTTTCTTATTAAAATATATATGACAGATTTTTCAATTGTATAAAATTTTAAATAAAATGCCATCTTTCTACTTTATAAAATTCCCATTGAATTTCATGTTTTCTAATTTCTGCCTAGAACAAATCTCTACATTCTGAAAGAAGAAACTAACATGAAAATAACAGAGAGAACCCATCAGAATTCTTCTTTGATGTGTTCGACATAATATTACTGTGGATCTGAATCATCTCCTAACTTCTGCTTGACAATTGCCTACAGAGTCATGAATACTAAGAGCATATGTTCTAGAAGTGTTTGTTGTGGAAAAATTGTATATAAATTCAATGGCCAAAAGCCATCATTCAGCCGTGTCTTAGTTAATCCTCTTGAAGATCACAGAAAATCCAGAGCTTCAAGCCATTCTCTTTGGTGGCTTCCTTGTTATTTATTTAGTTAGTGTCTTGGGTCATGTTGGTTTAATAGTGCTAATCCAAATCAGTCCTCAGCTCCACACACCCATGTATTTTTTCCTCAGCCATCTGGCTTTTGTTGATTTTTCTTTTACATCATCTGTCACCCAAATACCTTGGTGAACTTTCTGCCTGAAGTTAAAAGTATAACATTTTATGCCTGTGCCACTCAGGTGTGCTGCTTTACCACATTTGCAGTTTGTGAAATGATCTTGCTTTGAATTATGGCATATGATCGGTATGTTGCCATCTGCAATCCTTTACTCTATGTATTTGAATGATTGCCAGCACATACTTCTATGGATTCACTGTGGGTCTTATTATGATGTTGGCAACCTTTTGCTTGCCTTTTTGTGACTCTAATGTGGTCAACCACTTCTACTGTGATGATGTCCCCTTGATTGTGCTGGTCTGTTCTGACATGCACATCAAAGAACTGATACTATTTATCATTGCTGGGTTCAATACACTTTGCACTCTTTTGATTGTGCTAATTTCTTATGTTTCATTGTATTTGCCATCCTGAAGATCCACTCTGCTGAAGGAAAACAGAAAGCGTTCTCTATCTGTGCTTCCCACCTGACTTCTATCAAAATGTTTTATGGGACAATCATTTTTATGTACCTATAGCCCAATTCAAGCCATTCTCTAAATACAGATAAATTTGCTTCAGTGTTTTATGTGATGGTAATTCCCATGATAAACCTATTGATCTATAGCATGAGAAATCAGGAGGTAAAATGTGCACTGAAGAAATTACAGAAAAGTTGAATTTAGCTATCAAATAACTGAAAAATCATTGGACAAGGATTAGAGCACTCTGAGATGAGCCTTTTCTAATGTCATTATGCTTGTAAATGACAGAGCCAAATCCCTTACTTTAAGTTCTCAAACACATTTTTCTGAAATGTAGCTCCCTAGTCTCATGGAGAATAAACCACCATTTCATTCTCAAAGATTTCCACATGAAAAGCATTTTGTAAATTTTACTTGAGTTGTTGAATTGAAAAGGAGAGAGAAAGAGAGAAAGAGAGAAAGAGAATCTTAATCCTTTATGGCCATCAGCACACACAAACACACACACAAAACATATTGGGAAATAGTGGCTTTATCTGAAATCTGTGTGATATTGAGAAATTTTGGATTGTATTGAAATAGATAACCATCTAATAATATGAAAAACATGTCACATTTTAATAGCAGACATTTTGTGTTTGAACACTCTGCATAATTTCTGGAGAAGATAATAGGAGCAGAGTTACTTTGACATTGAGCATTTAGTGACACTGATTCTGTATCAGTTTACATGACTGGGGCAGCTCACACCATTATAATTCACTGCCTGTCATATATATGCAAGTGTATAACTAGGAACTTGCATTCTTCATTAAAACAATTTGGCTAACAATTTTAGTTTTTCCAGTTAATAACTGTTAGCATGGGTAACTTCACATCTCTGTGCCTGGGTTTTCTCATCTCTAAATGGAGTAATATTCCCTTTCTCTTAGACTAATTCTTAGGATCAAATGAGATGATGCATATAAAGAAAAGATTTTAAAG
>JAQZBX010008906.1:7134-47256 GCA_029593785.1 Cabassous unicinctus | reverse complement strand
TACTGAAATGATTTAAGTTTTTTTGGAATATTGTAATGTCATTCTCAGATTCAGAGGGTGGAGTGTGGCAGTTTAAGATTATTTTATCAATCTCAAAAAGAGAAAGATTATGTGTGTAAACTAATCTATTCATCTGGGTGTGATACCCTTTGATTGCATTAAATTCAGCTGAGGGGCCTTTGATTAGATTACTTGATAAGATCACTTTAGGGCTTTTGATTGGGCTAAGTAAGATGTAACTCAAGTTGGGTCTCTGCCACCTTGCTGGGTCTGATATAAATGGAAACACAGAGAAAGACGGACTGAGACAAACATAGGAATCCTTTAATGAAGCAATTTTAGAATCAGAAATTCTTTTGGCTTATTCAGCACAGCAATTAAAGAATTAATTTTATTGTTTCTGGGGTATCCTCAGCAGGATTTGGAATTTCTTTGGTTGTGGCTCTTAGTCTAGCTTTAGTCTGAGGAGTGTAGGCAATAGAGGCAGTTCTTGAGCCTCTTTTATTAGGTATGATTTTTAAAAGGGGTTGGAGAGATGGTGGTCTGAAGGAGTTTCAGGGCCCTTATTATGAAAGGGCAACTCCATGAGGCTAGGATCAATAGGAGGACAGGAGGTGAAGGAGGAGCTAAGGCAGCCTTGTAAAATTTAGAGGTTTCAGAAGAATTTTGAAGAATTAGACCCCTTTGTTTCTGATTGAGAGCAATCCTAAAGCTTAAAAGCCTGATAGAATTTATATCAGGGTTGGGTTCATGAGGTGTTTTACAGTGTGTCTTTCATGGGATACTTCTTTACTCTGGAGAACAGGCTGTGCTCTAATTGTCCAACCCATGACCAGATGTCCCTAGTTGCACAGAAATTGTCTTGAGGGTGCCAGGCGACCTAATTCCAATTTTACCCATCTGTGACCACCATATCCTTACATGGGAGTATTCTTTAGTCTTTGGGAGCCGAGGCTTCTTCAGGAAGGTGGCAAGTGCTCTAATAGCATTTAAATGCCTATCCTGTGCACACCAAAATGATAATGAGATGTTCTCAGTCAGGACTAAAGGTGAATTAAAATGTTAGGGAGGTGTCCCTTCATATAATATCAGAGAAAGAGAGAAAGAAGAGATTCCAAATATTTGAGTACTCACCAAATAGGAGAAATTCCTGTAAACCAAAAGGACCACTGAAAGGACTACTGTCACCAGTCCAAACCCAAAGAACAAAGTTCAAAATATAACCAGAACAAAGTCCAAAATACCCTTTACCAGAAGACACCCAAAGGCCAGAGTCTCAACCAAAGGAAGGGAGTTTCAGAACAGAAATCCAGGGCTGTCCAGGAAACGACAGAGCCCAAGGGGCTCTAATAAGTCCATGCTTGAATCCAATGGCAGCTTGAGTTGAGGTGGCAGGTAGTTTCAGATCCCTCTTCTGACACTATGTAATGTTGACCAAGAAATAAAAAACCAAGGAGTAAAACAACAAAAGCATTTATTTGGGGTCTTAGAATTGCAATTTGGGGGACACAGATGTAGGTAGCAACTCAAACTGTGTCTCCTCTCAATGCTTCCAAGCAAGGGTTTTTAAAGAAAAACATTACATAAGTTGTTTATAGAGAGTTATGATTGGTGGGCATTTGGGGCTTTTCAAATGTCCCTTAAGTTAGACCATTTACTGATTTTTTTAAAATTTTGTAGGTGGCTTATGGTGTCTAGATATCCTCAGAAACATTGTTGCTTTTGGTTTTGCATACCTTGGCTGTTTGTGATATCTGGCTAAGACTGTGTAAGAGTAATTTCTTGAATGGCCTCCTGACTCCATTTTAAATCTCTTAGCCATAGCAACTCCATTCCATTTTACCTCTTTTCTCAGAACTCATTTTAAATGGGATGCTTTAAAGATGTATCATCAGTTAAGTTGTGGACTCATTTGTGAATTGGGTCTTCAAAGAACCTATTTAGGTGTGGCCAAACTGAAGGCAGGCCATATTCATATAACTGGAGGCCTTATTAAGAGAAGAAATTGAGATGCAGCAGAGGAGCCAGAAGCCAGAAATAACTGGAAACCAGAAGAACAGACACAAGAAAATTGCCATGTGAAAAGAGGCAGAGATGCAAACCAGGGACCCAAGGACTGCAGCAAGCCAACACCAGAATGCTATAGACTTCAGGGAGAAAGCACGGTCTTGTCCATACTTGATTTTGGACTTCTAGCTTCTGAAACTGTGAGACAACAAGTTCTTATTATTAAGCTAACCAGTGTATGGTATTTGTCATAGCAGTCCTGGCAAACTAAGACAGTATCACTTCCTATATTTTAAAAATAATTATATACATATGTGCCATTTACTTTCTAGTGTTAATAGTGGGTCAAACACTATCTACTTGGTAATACAAAGCATTTTCATTTCTTTAAACTTTCTGAAAGAAGAGTTTGCCAGAAGAAAATAAATGCCTCTAAAACCTCAATTTCCTTAACTTCCTGATATTTATGACTGAAAATTCATATTTAGCAGTAACAGGCAGATAAATTTAGGGAGCAGATAGTTTTAACCCTGGTAGAACATCTGTGCTAATTTCCATGTATGCTGTGGTATCTAAATTTAAAAATATAAATACTACTGTATTTCTGATTTTATAAGGCATTATAATGAGAAACATAAATTGATCTTTTCAAAATGAATGCTTAATTATCTTTGTAGCATCCCCTTGCACTTGGTAATAACTAATCCATTATTCCAAAGGCAGCACAGCTCACATGGCTAGAATTAGAGTCCAGCTTTTAAAACTGCTACCAAATCTGGTCTTGGGATTTTCTCTTTGCAATTTTCTTAAGGCTATATTTTAAAATATTTATTAGACTCTAAAATTGACTACACTGCCTGGGAAATCTGGGCCCCAGAGATATCAGACACCAAAGAAGGAGGGAATAAATAGCTAGGTGAGAAGTAATTTACATGAAATTGGGTCTTTTGTTAGTATAAATATTGGTCCTGCCTGAGTATGCTTAGACTTAGATTTATCGTATCCTTTTTGTTATTCCTTAAATTTAGCAAGACAAACATTTCCCCTACCTGTAACCTAAATCATATTGAACAGTTCATTTTGGGTTGAGGTCATAAATAGCAGTAGAGCCATATTAAGTTTTTGCAAATTTATTGAATTATGGTTTTGTGACCCTTGAGGAAAAATCTCTTGGACCAGTTAATGTATTTGTCATCAGACTGAAGAAATTCTTTAGGAGCTTTACAATGTTTGGGGGCATTATCTTTAAGAATAAAATAATCTTTTTATTATAAAATAATGCATGCTTATTATAGAAAATTTATATATATATACATAGACAAAAAAAAAATCAGCTACAATTTTACTGTCTAGTGATACTTCTTTGTAGGAGACACTGTTGGTTACCTATCTGATGGTCATTTCCATTTTTTTTCCCTTCTAAAATAAATCAGATTTTGTTTAAATGACAATATACACAATCCCAGATTTTATCACGATGGGTCTAAGACAAGCATGGGCAATACCACTAATCTTATCATTGTTTGTGCATGTGATAAGTTCTGGCCTATTGTATGCATGGGAAATCTTCTGAGGGTTCTGGTAAGATTTTGCTTCCTAATAAGAAGGTTGCATTTTAGGAGAAAGCCTCTGTGTTAGTTTGAGATTATTTTATGAATTCCAAAAAGAAAAAGATTATGTTTGTAAAATAATCTAGTTCTCTGGGTGTGATACCCTTTGATTGCATTAAATTCAGCTGAGGTGTCTTTGATTAGATTACCTGCTAAGATTAGGGCTTTTGATTTGACTATGTCGGTGGGCATGACTCAGGTTGAGTCCCCAACCCCTTGCTGTGTCTGATATAAACTGACACACAGACAGACAGACACACAGGAAAAGAGAGCTCTGTTATTTTTGATCCTTCCATGTGACAGAAAAGAAAAGGCTCAAACAACTGAGGCCCTGGGAGAGATGAGCCATTTTGCCTGATAGCTTACTGAAATCAAGAAGAGAGCAGACCTGCCTAGACTGATATAGAAGGCCCAGAAAGAAACTAGCCCTATGCCGGGAGAGAGGGAAAGTTCTAAGAGACAAGCTCTATGCCGGCTTGCAGCTGATATCAGGAAGAAAGCAGAGCAGCTAAGCCTGAGAAAGGAAACCCAGAGGGGAAGGCTGAAACCTCACAGAGATCGGCAGCCATCTTACTTCAATGCCAAAGTGGCTGACTTTGGTGAGAAAGAATCTCTGCTAATGCCTTGATTTGGCCTTGGAACCGTAAGCTTTTATGCCCAAATAAATCCCCATTATAAAAGCCAAAAGCTTTCTGGTACTTTGCATTGATGCCCCTTTGGCAGACTAATACAGCCTCTTTCACTACCATCTTACTCCTTGTTTGAATGCTGTCATATCTTGTGAGTGTTGACCAAGACAGCCTAACTTTCCTTTAGTTTCCCTTAAACTTGAGACAGGCTTCTTTCTGACTCCAGGACCCTGACCTCAGCCAGGCAACTGAGAGCCTCCTAAGTACTTCCTTAATCCCCCTCTCCCTCTCTCCTAACCCTTACAGACTCTATATGGTCTCATTGCCTCAAAGGAAAACATTCTGAATCAAATGGTCCTAATTACAACCTTTGCAAATGCCTCACCCATCCCAGTGGTGAACCCTTACTATCTTCCAGTCCTTAAAATCTTCCTGTCATTTGTTTTACCAGAGTTAAGTTCCACTCTCACTTCCCTGCCATAGTACCTATGAATTAAGTCATCATTGCCTGTTTCACATCACCTGGTATAATTTTTTTCTTGGACTATGTATGTATTGAAGCTGTCAGCCATCTCACAACCCATGAAGTGACAAGCTGGAGGACAAAAACTAACTTGGTGAGAGCAACGGAACAGAAAACTAGAAAGAGCTCTTTGATCTTTTTTCAATAGAGTTGAGCTGTTAATCCACTACTGGCACAGCCTACCTCCGACCTTTTTATTATATTAACAGTAAATATCCTTTTAAAGAAACAGTTGAATACTACTGATTGACCTGAACTCACTCAAACTGATATAACTATTATTAACATTTTTTATGTATATCCTTTCATATATAAGTACTTTTTCAACATTTTGTGTCATATTAAACATGCAGATTTTGTATCTTGCTCTCCCCAATATTTTCCTGATTCAATAAATACTCCTTAAAATATAATTAAAATAATTTTGGTCATATTTCAGCCTACTGGGTATATTCTTATGTTTAGCCATTCTTTTATTGCTGGAAATCTAGGTTGTTTCTTTTAATATAAAATTTAGCTCTGCTAAGAAAATTCTTGTACACTTAAAAAAAAATCATATTCCTAACATTTGCTTTAGGAAATTGTTTTAGTTTGCCAAAAAGCTGCCAATGCAAACTACCAGAAATTGGTTGGTTTTTATAAAGGGGATTTATTTGGGGTTAAAGCTTACAGTTCTAAGGCTGTGAGTCCAAATCCAGACACATAATAGGTGCTTTCTCACCAAAGTCAGCTGCCACTTGTTGAAGATAGCTGCCAATCTCTGCCAAGGTTTGAGCTCAGCTGAGGGCAACCAGACATATAGCAGGACTCATCTCCTCTTGAGCTACTCTGTGGGCCCAGCCTCTTTGAGCCTCTCAGGGGCTTCTCTCCTTGCAGCACAGCTATGGGCAAAACTGGAGTTTTTTCTCTCTCACAGGTCAGGATCAAATATGGTGGCTTCCTTTTCCTGTGTCTCTGTGTCTCTGGGTTTATATCAGACCCAGCAAGGGAGCAGAGACTCAACCTGAGTCACATCTCACTTATATAGTCCAATCAAAAGCCCAAAATCAATCTTATCGAGTAATCTAATCACAGGCCCCTCAACCAGATTTAATACAATCAAAGGGTATCACAACCACAAGAATAGATTAGTTTAAAAGCATAATCTTTCTCTTTTTTGGGATTCATAAAATAATATCAAACTGCCATAGAAATATACCTAAAAGTGTATGAGCTGCACTTAGTTGTATAAGACTATTTCATTCATGCCAAGAGGGAGAATCTAAGTAGTTGAATGATTTGTCTTTTCTCTTGCCTGACACTTTGGCCACTTTCATGCTCCTTCTCTCTGAACCAGTGTCTATCACGAATGTCAACAGTACAGCCCACAAATCTTCACAACATTCACATGCAGTTGCCTTTTTAAAAAAATTTTCTAGATTGCAAGGCAAGAGATGTGGATAATTGTCTCAGAGACCCGAATTGTGTTAGTCATTAAAATGGGTGTTTAGAGTTGCAAGCTGTTCTGTAGAAGCATTAAGTGATCCTGAATGACAATGGCACCCAGATGTTCTTTAATATATTCATTTTTAATTGTGCTTGTGTTATGCAGGCCACTTAAAGTGCAGATAGGACCCAGGACAGAGTCCCTCTTACCTGGGCTTAAGAGCAGTATTTATTTAATAAAGGCCCTTCATTATTTTAAAACAAAGAAAAATGACAATAATTTAACCTGTATTTTTCAAGCCAATATTTAACTTAATGAATTTTGTCTAGGTGCCATCCTGTCAATAACTGTATGTATGTGAAGGTACATGGAGTTTGAATTCTTGGTTTGCTTTTACTTTGTGATATTAATGCCTCCTATATATGTTTACCCCAGTTGAAATGATGGTCAGGAATTCATAATGGATTCTTTTGATAGGTTTATATGTATAGCAATTTATATACACATATGAGTGAATATAAAAGAAAGGCTGTTGTGGATTCAAGCACCAGATGGATTCTATATAAAACCTCATCCCACAAGTAATTAATTTTGGAACAATACAATTACCAGAAGCATAGTGCCACATCACAATTTCCTTGCTAGAGCTTCCATTTTTATAGAATTTGTTGAAATCTTGGTGCTATTACTCAATACATAGGACACCATTATCTATTAAGTTGATCAAATATTAAGACTGATACTTTGCATTACTAAACATTTACATGAGAGTAGAATAAATTTAAATAATATTATAGCTATATAATGATCTGTGTTGATGACATTTGTGGCTGGTTTGCAGAAAAATCTGTACTCTATGCAAAAATCAATCCCTTCTCTGTTAATATATTTGTGCTTGTTAATCTTATGATGATGGGACTATCATATTCACTCAGAGCAGGGAAGCAGAGTGCAAAATGGATGGAGCTGAGTGAACTAGGATACAGGGGACTTGATTTTTAGTTCTAATTCTGTCACCAATTATCTTTATGACTGGTCCCAAGTCATTTCATCTCTCTCGTCTGTATGATGAGGTAGTTTGTCAGATAATCCCCGGGTAACCTGAATAACCAGATTGTGTGGGAAAAGACTTGAAGTGTATGCAATCAAGTTGAGCAATATGCCTGAGTGATGCAGTGCCAAGGTGCTGGTGAAGTTAGTCAAAGTCACAGGCAGGGATTGAGTCTGCTATAATCTGCTATCATATTAGATGTTCTTGTCTATAAAGCAAAAAACAAAACAAAACAAAAAAACAACAACAAAGAAAGAAAAACTGTCAATTCAGAAAGGTCATATTTATTATCTTTAGCAATGCTGCTAAGAATCTAATCTGAGTATTCTTTTTATATGTGGAGCTGTATTTATATCTGCAAACCAGTTTATTTCTTTCCATGACATATCACTATTCCCCAGAGGGCTAGGATGTGGCATTACATGGTTTGGAAAATAGATTAGAAAATTGGTAGAAACAATGTTCACATATTAGAGGTGATATAGGAAAATAAAATGGCAACAGTAACTTCTGGCAGTTAAACAACTAAACTCTCCCTTTTGCCAGAATAGAGATAGAGACAGCAAGCAAAAATTACTTAGGAGCCCTCTGAGAAAAATGAGTTAAGAAACAATGTGAGTTCACTGGCCAGTGGAGAAATGCAGAGGGAGATAAAATGCAATCTAGGTTTGCTTCTAATTTAGGTATATTTGTTAGAGTCATAGACATGTTCATGGTGCCATAATTGGTGAAGAAGTGTCCTTATTTTAGTAGAGATGCACAGTATGAATACTTTTTTTTGGAACAAAGCAGTTTCAAATCTCAGATAATAAGAACGAACATTTATGGAACATTGTCATGACCCAGGCACTGGGCTAAACTTTCACACCAGTCCCTTGGAGTAGATGCCTTTATTATCCCAGCTTTATAGGTTGGACACTTAAATTTAGGGAGGCTAAATAACTTGCCTTTGGACACAGAGCTAAAGAATTGTCAAGTTGGGATTAAAATACTAGGTCTGTTTGCCTCCACCCATCTACCCCTTAACATTTATATAATACTGGGTCTGCATTTGCTTTCCAGACCACCTATATCTGAAATGGCATTTCCATTACTTGCCATACCCCTTGACTACTTTTATTTTTTATTATTCAACTTAATTTTTAATTTTTAGTCTTTATTTTCACTTTATTGAATTTACCATTATTATATATTTATTGTTAATTGTTCATCTCCTCTGCTACGATGTGAGTTCCATGTTTCATCTTCTGCTGATCCCCAGGGCCTTAAACTATGCCCCAAAATTATTTGTTGAACATGTGTGCAAATAATGATTTGTTAAAAGTTTTACTTAGCTCTTTTTTCCATAATTGGAGTTTTTTTATTTGCATTAATTCTTGCTATTGCAATTATGTTTTTTAGCGTATAGACTTTAGTTTTAATGTGAATATAAGATTAACAGATTAAGACCCTGAAAGAGAATAAATGTCAGAGAAAATACATAAAAGAATAGAGGTTGGAAAATTTTGCCCTGAATGAGAGTAATAAGCTGACATTAGTTCAAAACATTTCATGGAACGGGCGAGAAAATAGGTAATTGATTGTATTTTGGCCAGAGACACAGAAGGTTATTTTATTGAAAAATGCTTTGTAAAACTTTTATCAGAAAATTGCTTAATTATTTCAAATTTTGAAATGTTATACCTTAGCGTCAGTGTTCCACTTCAGAAATAAATATTTTATCATACTATTCAGCAAAAATATTTGCTTTACAGCGTTCATCTATGTTGTCTAAAGATTTTTTAAAAAGTATTCTGCTGTAGCTGCTGGACACCTTAGGGTGATGAAACAAAAGGTGCCTACTTAAAATGTTTTCAATAGTATTGGAACTGGCCTCAAGAAAATTTAATAGTGCATGTACAAAATAAATGAAAAAATAATATTTTTCATTTCTTGCTGTTTGTCCTGGCCTTGAAATTTTAAACCAGTCTGACTCATCTGGCACCAAGTCCTCTGGGAAATAAAAGCTTCTCTGTTTGCATCTGTTATCATAGACCCCCTCTCTCTGCTCCTGCTCTTCCTCCCATGCCACCTACTACCCTTATTGAGTGTCAGGCCTGCCGACCCTTTGGCCTTGTCATTCGTTTCTGGTTCCATGCAGGACCTTTGGTTTTGAAGACCGAAAGGCTTAAGCAATTTGGCCTTTGTGTGTTCCCTGCAGTACAGGCTTATATTCAACCTCAGACTCCTCCAAATTTTAGTTCTGCTTTGAGTACAATGCCTTGTCTCTTTTAGTTTCAGTTCCCAAGATCCAAACTTGCCATTAGCATCCAAGCAGGGCCCACCCTATTCTTCTCTGAGGAGAATTAGACAATTACTGAGTTGGTATGCATGTTTTGTTGTGTTTTCCCTCCAGGTACAGAACTATTTTTTGTCTGGAAAAGGCCAGTCTTTTGTCCTCCAAATGTAAAAAAAAGTTTAAGGCATAGAAAAAGTGTGCCACTGCAAGGGTGTAGCATCTGTGATGATACAAAGGTCTTTCCAGCACATCCTCTTTGAAGATAGAGAATGTGGCTCATTTTCTAATCTCCCAAAGTACCCAGGACAATATGTTCATGGCTAAGCAGGAATATACATTTACTGAATAGGTTTCATCAGAACAATTTCTCAACTTTGCCAAGAGATGGCAGATGTGAGCATAAACCTTCGTTTCCAATCGCATTTACATAGTTCAGCTATTATATGGTCCTTAAGTTTTCTCTCCTGAAGTTCAGGGATAAAAATCAGGTAGGCCAAGCAGCCAGTTTATACCTGTAGTTCATAGAAGATAAATGATTACAAAGAACAAACAATGATGCCTGGCAAAGGCTCTGCCACTTCACCATATGACAAATAGAGCAAGGTAGGCCCCTTCTCGGTTGCTACCTGTAGTGCAACAAGGATTGAAATGAATTCCATTATGTCACACAGTGTCTGTTAAGGAACAGGTTTTTGAAACTTAAAAAGCATGGATCAGCAAAAAGAGAGGGCACGTGACAATCTATGTTTCATTATCCTCAAAGAGAGGCTCCTGAGGCCAAGGTGCTCTCCTTGGACTTGCCATGGGTATCTGTTCTAGGGAAGAGATGCTGCCTCTCTGTATCTCACTTTTTTTTTTTATTTTTTTTATTTTCGGGTTTTATTTCGTTTGTTTTTCTTGTTGTTTGTTTTTTTCAGGAGGCATCGGAAACTGAACCCGGGACCTCCCATGTGGGAGGCGGGCATGCAACTGCTTGAGCCATACCAGCTCCCCCTCACTCTTTTCAAAGGGCCAATATGAGAGCCACCTTGTCAGTGTGGGGGACCTACAGACCACTTGGGCTCCAGACAAGCAGGGTGTGGGTGCTGGCTGCTTATAGGCATCCTCTGGTAGAGCCAGCTGACTAGTGCTGGAATACCTTGGGAATCATGGGAGGGTTTAATTCCTCCTGCTGGTAGGAAAAAGCCACCAGTCTCGTAGAAAGCTGAATCTGGGTTATTCCCTACCAATGAGAGCCCAAAGTCTCTGATACTTCATCATCCAGGGAACCCCAAGAAAGTCTCAGGGTCATTTTCAGACAACCCTGAGTGTTGCACCAGACCACCTGTCTTGAAACGTTACTATTGTGCTATTTTAGATATGCTTAAGGGCTGACTGCACAATACTCTGACAAACATTGTACAACAGAGTTTTAAAAATATTTCTATAGTTCTGCTTACTTTTTACAAAGCCAGGACAATCACTGAAAGGCTGGTTCAGGCTACTCTTTGAAATACATGTGGATGGAGAGAGTGCTGAATATAGACGTGAAAATGGCTACCGGGATTTAAATGTAGTATGTCATTATTTCAGTAGTGGATGGAGCAGCTGTGTGGTCACAAATTACAAAATACACAAAAGGTGAGTATAGCACATGTTTTTTGATGTACATTTATTTTCTCTGTCGAAGCTGTGGCATGCTTCACTTACTCACTTACTCACTAACTCACTCACTTATGCACCAAGTCTTGCTCAGAACTTTTGATTGCAAGTAACAGAAAAACTAACAAAGTAGTATGACCCAAGGGGAGGGGGAAATTTACCCAATTTATCCAGGAAAATAGGAACCTGGAACGCAACACCACCTGGACTGTTGCACCCATCTCTCTCTTCTACTCTCTGTGTTTTGTGTTTACATCCTGAGTTGACTTTTCTACACATGAGGGCACAGCTGACCACAGATTCTGGACTCATATCTTCTCAGATTTCCCACTATGGGAAAAGGAAATCTCTTTTCCTTGTTCTATTTCTAAAACATCAGGGAGGGATTCTAATTGGCCTAGCTTGAGTTTTTTTTTTAGCTTGAGCTTTGTACCCA
This sequence comes from Cabassous unicinctus, assembly GCA_029593785.1. Classification (NCBI taxonomy): domain Eukaryota; kingdom Metazoa; phylum Chordata; class Mammalia; order Cingulata; family Chlamyphoridae; genus Cabassous; species Cabassous unicinctus. The sequence goes on along the minus strand of JAQZBX010008906.1, from coordinate 35,655 downwards.
ACATAGTAGCATGATGATGGCAGCCTCTGCAGAACTACGTCACTGGAGAAGGTAGAGGAGTGGAGAGGTAGAGGGTACAGAGATGCTCTCTAAAACATAATAGGTACTTTCAATATAACAAAGGAGGGGTGCTTGGCAAACAAAACCTTAGCCATTCACTGCATCAGGTATTTACTGAGCACTTATTTTGAATCTGGTGTTGGTGGTAAGGTCATTTTTTCTATGTGAGTCCATAAACCAAAGATTAATCTTCACAGATTAATTTGGGAAGCCCCAGAATAAGAGGGTTTTCAAAATAGGCCTTTAAGACAACACAAGTTTAGTGGAAACATTTTTCTGCATGGTTTTGCTTTTCTAATTTTGTCATTCTGCTAGAGTCACTACTTTAATTGTATTTCTTGGGAATTCATTTAAGTGTCCATGAACTCAATTAAAGCTATGTTTAATATTTCAAAATAAACTTCAATCGTAGCTTTACATAAAGATAGTTTTCTTAGCAATTCTGGAAGCTAGGTTATATATTTCCACAAAATAATTGAATTGCAGATGGACCTATAGCCCAATTTTCTGGAATATTGGGATCTTTCAAAAATATTCTGTGCTTTATGAAATCTTTCTAACTTTTAAGAATAGTGTTTTGTTAGTAAACTGGACCCTGCAGCCTATGTTCAATGCTGAAACATTGAATTCTTATTAGTATGCAGAATCTTAGTTAAGATTCACTATATGAAAGAAAAATAATTATAGACTCCTAAAATCAGCAGCACAATTTTCAAAAATTCTGGACAAAGCAATATCTACACCAGTTACTAAAATGCATGTGCTTTGGTGGCTGTTTTACTCAGGAGGCCATAAATAGGGGCTAGTATCAGGAGCCTTCAGTATTATTTAGACATCAGTCGTAGCTTCTCTAATTTTGAACAACATGCCTAAACTCTGAATGGCTCAAATTTATCTATTAATATCCAAGGATAGGCTTGGCATTAGTCAGCATGACGGCCGAGTCTATGCACACCCGTCGTTTCTAAAACAACTGACTTTTGGAAAGGAAGTTTGTTCTCCCTCTCTCTCTTTCTGAATGAATCTTTCTCTTTAATTTTAAGAGATGTGTTATCATTAACTTAATGCTCTATTTCACCCAGGCATTTTTTTTGTTAGCATTTTCTTTAACATTCAGTTCCACTTTCTTGTTTGCAGCATGTGGCGGTTAGACGATACAGATGTCGTGTTCACTACTTTGCTGTCCCTGCTGTCAGAAGTCGTCTGTGTGAATGTGCAGGGCAGGCCTTCTTCATCAGAATTATGACAAGCAGCTGGCCATTTGCCTCTGGGCCCATCTGTGAACCTCCAGTAAAATCACACAAGTATTTCCTAGTCCACTACTGAGGCCAGTACAAAGATAATAAACTCAGATAATGAGGCACCCTTCCCCTTGGTTATCTTCATTTTACAAAGACATTGTGATGAGAAAGTAATATTTTGGCCTAATGGAAGTATTGCTTATAAAACTTGAAGCAAGGATAACTCCTTAAAGAAAACATGTTTTTAACAAGCTGGAAAATTCTCAAAGAAAGATACAACCTCTAAATTGGAAGGGAATTAGTGGTCATTTAGTTCAACCCATTGGAAGCATAAATCACTTCTGCAACATCCCTGTTAAGTGTTATCTATCTCAGTTTGAAATCTTCCAGTGTCCCCTCAAGACGCCATTCTTTTTGAGTCATGGCAAATTTTGAGAGGCAACTAATCATAATGAGAATAATGATTTCAAAAGTGTCTCAGGAGAAAGAAGATAAGAGGAAATTCTCCACCACCCCATTCTACCCTCCACGATTGATGAAAGCTTCTCTTTCTTGATGTGGATATTTTGAGGAGGGGGTGGATGATTTACAAAGCAAGTTTAGGGACCCTCTGGAATGAAGGGGGTCAAAGAGATCCTGAGACTCAAAGTTAGGGGAATTTTTTTATGTGGATTCTGATGCTTTAATCAAGACACAGGAGTAGAAAGTAGCAATGATCCTCCTGAAAAAATAATTTCTATTAGGAAAGAGCTGGGCCTTTCATGTAGTCAGGTAGGTGGGAGGTGGGAAGTGTTCTCCTGGGTCTTTGAGGTATAATCCAGAGCTTGCTTCGGGAGCCCTGGGATCAAGATGATAGGATTTCCCCCAACCCCAAATTTGGGCATTAGGGGATTTGAGTACATTATGGGATACACCTGGCTAAAGGGATGGGGGTGGGGTGGGAAGAACTGTTTGCACCCAAACTAAAGGTATCTAAACTCTGGTTACATCCTTCAAGGATTTGATGACAGCTCTACACTGTCTTTCTTATACATTCTAAACGTTCTCAACCCTTTCTCCAAAGACATACTTTCCAATAAGTAGTCTTCTCAGGCTAGTTTTTTTTTTTTTTTTTTTTAATCAATCCTTTATTTAAATATTGCTCTAGAGTCCAAATCATGGCATGTGAAAATCATCTTTTGATTATTTGGAACACTTGGAAGGTGACTAAGGAAAATGCTATTTTATTTATATCCTAGATTAATAATGAAGCATATGCTGTTGCTGATCCACCTATGTCCCTTGGCACTCACTTTCTCAGCTCATGTCTAAATCATCCTACTGCAAAAACCTGTGACCTTTACCTGAGGGCCAGGTGTGGGCAGGACTGGCCTATGAAAAAGTTAATGTCTCTGGAAGTAGTCCTTGGCTGATGAGATGGGAGCTGGAGAATAAATACTTCAGCTTCTTCCCCTTGAGGATGGAACCCTGGATCAGATTTTATATCATCTTCCACTCTTTATTGGCCTCTTTCCCTTCCCGTCTCACTCACTACTCACACCCTTACCAGCGTTTCCTGGGACAACTCCAAATCATTCCATGAAATCAGGGATTCTTAACCTTTTTTTTTGTTCCATGGCCCCCTTTGCCAGTCAGGTGAAAACCATGGACCCCTTACTAAGTCCACACTATACTGTATATTATTTAATAAATATATCACACACACACCAATACGTCCCCACAAGAATAATGTGCTTTTGAACTTCAATTCAAGCTCACAGACCCCTTGTTATGAACTCCTGCCTTAAATCCTTGTTTCAGAGTCTGCTTCTGTGGGAGTCCAAACTAAGATATCTAGACTACTGAAGGAAAAAATAGGAAATGTAGTTATTTGTTTTAGTTTGCTGAACTGCTGAAAACAGATGCCATAAAATGCGTTGGCTTTAACTATGAGAATTTACTAGCTTACAAGCTTACAGTTTTAAAGCTATGAAATTATCTAAATGTAGGCATCATCAAAGCAATGCTTCCTGAAGACTGGATGCAGGCAATCCTGGACTCCTCCGTCACATGACAAGGCACATGGCAGTGTCTGCTGGCCTCTCCCTTTTCTTCCAGGTTTTGTTGCTTTCAGCTTCTTGCTTCTGTGGCTTTCTCTCTTTCTTTCTCTATATTTATCTGTATACATAAAGGACCCCAGTGAGAAGATTGAGACCCACTCTCATATCCAAGATAGATAGATATATGTCTTGGGAAGAGTTTTGTGTTAGCTATAATTTAAGAGATTTGGAACAACACTGAAAACCCTATGGAGACAAATTACTTCTTGGTGCTTCTTTAACTGTTGGCGTAATGGGATGTTGAAAGGTATTATATTTTGAATGTTTAATCTGCATTTAAGTTTTCTTTGGGGTGTTGATAACAGATTCAATATTCAACATTCATTAAACAAAATATTTATGAGTATTTAGTATGTGCTTGGTGAGGAGGGGAGAGTGCTAATATTAACAAGACCCTATTCTTTCCCTCAAGGTATTCATCGTATACTAGGGAGGTAGACAGTTAAACAAAGTAATTGCAACCCCAATTAAAGATATACATAAAGGGAAAAAACACTTAGCTTTGAATAAATCAGCTTCTTTGGGGACTTAAAGTAAGACTAGCAGTTAACTAGACAGATAAGGGAGATGTGAGCGTGTAAATAACTTGTCTGATGAGCCTGGAAAAAACATGATGTGTTTGTAGAATAACAAATAATTCATAATAGTCAGAGGATAGTACCTGAGTCTTGGCATTGATATGCTGGGGAAACATGTGCATATTTGGCTGATGCAGAAGAAGATTATCTTAAGGACTGTGGGCAGATGTTGGCAATCAGAGTGGAAAAATTAAAGAATAATAAGGAAAAATTGGATCATATATCAAACTGCAAGGGTAAGGTAGAAACATGAACAATAGGTAGGCAGTGATGTTGATATTCAAAAGGTTGAGATAAGAGAAGGTTATTGTTAAGAAGATACTATAGAGTTAATTATGTTAGATGGTTAAGGAATTAAACTTATGGAAATTGGGCAAGTAGCTCACATTTGTTTTAAGCAAAGCTATGTATTGTAGTTAAGTGATTTCAACTCCTCTATCAGTCATAACTGCACCTCACGCCATGTCACAGAATCCCGAATAAATAAGTGATTTATTTTACTCAAGCAACAAAGACACAGTGGTAATCAAGCCATGGCCAGCGAAGGTTCTCAAGAAACCAGGCTTCTTCTAGCTGCTTCTTCTACCATCCATAAGGTATGACCGATGGTCACAGGATGTCTGCCACACCTCCCATCATTTCACCTGCATTGAGGGCAAGACTAATGGGGAAAACTGAAGGGCAAAAATGTGCACATAAGATTAATTTGATGAATATTTTTTCAGGAAACAATAGTGTTCTTGCTTTTTTGGAACTCCCATCTGATAGCCTTCTATCTTCATATCATTGACAACAACTATGTCACATGTTAATTTCAAGGGGGGCTAAGACATTGATCTATTAGCTGGGCAATTGCTACTCCAAAGTAAATTGAAGTTATGTTAGTAAGAAAGATACTGGGAGGCAACCAGCAATGTCAGTTAAAACTCCTTAAAGGAATTTCATTAGACCAGATTAAAGAATATATTGGACAGAATTGACATAAATAGGTTCTCCATGAATGTTTGTTTATGAATGAGTAAGTAATGAAATATTGGGGCTTTGTCTTCAAGTTCAACTATTTCTAGTATTTTGGAAACAGACTTTTGAAGTTGTTCAGAAGACTATAGAGGAGACTTTACGATTTATGTTACCATATTCTCTCCAAAGACATCAGATTTTAGATATAGATTCCAGAATATCATATGATGGGTGATATAGCCATAGGTGATATTCAAAGTATTTGAAAACTGATAAGGCCTGGGCACTGTCGATCAAAATTGATGCTGTATGTCAACTGTAAACAAACATTTAGACTGAATATCAGTTCTAGATCTAATAAAACCATGCCACAATAATTAAAATTGTACTGATATTCTGTGGGGTCCAAGCTTCAGTGTTTCTAAATAATTCACCAGATGATCTTGTGTAGTCAGGGTTGAAAACCCTGGTTTATAAGAGTAAGCTTTGGGATTCCTTTTCTGAGATCTTCCCTGCCTCCTGCTTGTGCTATATCTGCTACTTATCAGCCAGCTGGGTTTCATCCAAGATTTTGTGTGGGAGCTGCAAAGTAATTCTTCCCACAGAAGTGCTTGTTTTTATCCTAATGTGTTTAAGTATTGAGGTGCCGTGGTGATGAAAGAAAATGCTATACTCTAAGTAGTTTCAATTCATGTGAAATGAAAAAGCATGGAATATTCTGCAAAACTGATGTCATAAGATACCTAAATCAAATATATTTAGAAAAAAAGCAGGACATTATCCAAATCTCATCATTAAATATATATTTATTTAGTCAGCAAACATTAACTGACTACTACTGATACATGCAACAAGTTCTCCAGGGGATTATGTTGGCCAATGAATCTACAGGGAATTATTCTGAGTGGAAAAAGCTGGTTCCAAAGGTTACATACTATATGATTCCATTGATATAGCACTTTTGAAATGACAAAATTTTAGAAATGGGTAAGGGGTAGAGATTGGGGAGGAAGAATGTGGGTGTGGTTATAAAAGGGCAACACAAAGTCTCCTTGTGGTGTTGGAACTGTACAGTATCTTGACTGTAGTGGTGGCTACATGAACCTACACAGGTCATAAAACAGAATAGAACTTAATAGATATACATGCATACATATGCACAAACACACACATGAGTGCAAGTAAAAACTGGGAAAATCTGAATAAGATCTATGGATTAATATTCTGGTTATGATATACTATAATTTTGTAAAATGTTACCATTAGAGGAAATTGGGTAAAATGTGCAAGGGATTCTCTCTGCATGCAAATCTACAATTATCTAAATAAAATTTTAAATTAAAAACACTGGGAGAATATGTTGGGAAGGAAGAAGGAGCAAATTAGAAGAAATAATCAAATAATTTCTGAAGGTTGGATACATGATTGATGAAAGAATAGGCAACTAGTGGACTCTAAGGTGGAAAAGGACACAGAACAATATTGTTAACAGGAATTATTTAAACTCTTTAAGTATAAGAATCTCACAATGAAACTGGATGCTTAAAAATTTCCATGGGTCGTCTAAAATTGTATGTCTTGAAGAAGAGTCTGCTGAGGTGTGTGTAATGTAATGTGGTGGAGTCAGACACCACTTCAGAAGTTACTGTATTAATACAGATTTGTTTTGAAAAAGGCCACACTTTGGAGGTGCCTCTAAGAATATAAGGAAAGCATTTTTATGGGAACTATTACAAAAGAATTAGCAAGTTTTGGCATGGGGCTTGATTCAATACGCCGGTATGGAATTTAGAACAGTTGAATTCAATGAGAACCACGATTCTAAAACTACATTGCTAATAAAAATAATAAATTCAAGAAAAAAGCAGAATGTGCAGAAGGCAAGTGGATTCAGCCTAGGTATGGTGAATGTGGTGGGCAGAAATTTCTCAGGCTTTAAGCTGAGATGCAAAAAAGTAACTTAATTTTTCTGTTGCTGAACTTAATTTCTGTCTCAAGATGATGGCAAAAAATTCTTAGTCCATTAACTGTAGACTCTGTCAACTGTCAACTCAAGGTTTTCTCAGTCAAGTGGAGGTTACTCCTTTACCTTCCTGGATTTTACCTGAATTCCCAGTACTTGGAAGTAGTAGGGAGGGACAACTGCTTATCAATTATCCATCCTAGTATCTGCTCTTGCTGAGTTGTTCTTCCTGGTCTTTCTGCTAGGGCAGTATAAAACACTCTCAGATGTCTCTCCACTTTCCTGGACCTGCAGAGTCTGCTTATGTTATTTGGGACCCTCTCTGCCTATATGTGCTTTAGTTTCCTGGCTGCTGAGACAAATATAATAAAATGGGTTGGCTTAACAACAAGAATTTATTGGCTCACAGTTTCAGAGTATAGAAAGCTTGCTTCCTCCCAGGTCTGTCTCTTCTAGCTGGCTGGCAATCTTTGGGGTTCCTTGACTTTTCTGTCACATGACAGTGCACATGGCAGCATCTTCTCCTTTCTCTCTCTCTCTCTTTTTAAAAGATTTATTTTATTTATTTATTTCTCCCGCCTTCCCTTCGTTTTTTGTGCTTGCTGTCTGCTTTCTGTATCTGTTCGTTGTGTGCTCTCTGTGTCTGCTCATCTTTTTTTAGGAGGTACCAGGAACTGAACACGGGACCTCCCAATCCGTTCCCTATTTGTTGTGTCTCTCATTGTGTTTCCTCATGGTGTTTCTTCATTGAGTCATCTCGTTGCATCATCTTGTTGCATCATTTTGTTTCATCAGCTCGCCGCACTGGCCCATCATGTCAGCTCGCTATCTTGCTCATCTTCTTTAGGAGGCCCCAGGAACTGAACCCGGGACCTCCCATGTGGTAGGCAGGCACCCAACTGCTTGAGCCAGATCTGCTTCCCTCCTTTCTCTTTTGGATTCCATTGACTTCCAGCTTCTGGCTGCTATCTGTGGCTTTCTCTCTGTGTGTCCAATTTCCTTTGGTTATAAGGACTTCAGCCATATTGGATTAAAGCCCACCTCATTCAGTTTGGGCACACCCAGGGACAGGGGTTGGGACCCAAACTTGCCTTTTGTGGGAAACATGATTCAATCCTCCAAACTATGTATAAGCTTTTGCTGCTATACTATACCTTCTGGGAGAATCTCTGGATTTTGCTGCTGCCCTGGGCCTCATCTGGGAAAATAAATGCAACTTTTATATTAAACAAGCACAAGCAAAGAAACTTTTCGTAAGTTCAGGTAATAAAAGCTTAGTAAATTATGTTTCCAGTGTGATTTTCAAAATTTTAATCCTTATTTAATGTTGACACCAACTTTCTCAGGTCAGATCTATGCTTCTCTGCCTCCTCTCCCAGCTACCTTGCCTTGATGCCTGACCACTCCAGGGTCAGAGTTAGTGGAAAAGGAAGAGATAAAAAGGGCAGAGAATTGCTCACACATTTAATACTATTGCAAACTGGCAGGACTCTTGGGCCAAAATCTCATTTTTCTTTTAGGGGTTTTGGGGGAGGGGCTTTCATGGCCCCTTCAGAGCCCCCAACCCCAGCACTTATCTAGGGAATCTCTCACCTGCAATTGTCTTGTGGAGGGGCAGTCTATAGTTTAATTGGTTTCTTTTGTTCTCCTCTGTCCTGGACATTCAACAACACCTAAAACTTCTCTCTGATTGGTCTGTCCATGCTTTAGTTTTCTAAAAGCTGCTGGGAGAAATATACCAGAAATGGGTTAGCTTTTATAGTGAGAATTTATTAGTTTAAAATCATGCAGTTCTGAGTCCATGAAAGTGTTCTAATCAAGGCACCATCAAGAGATGCTGTCTCACCAAGTTGCAGCTGTGGACAATCAGGTACATGGTGATGACATCTAAAGATGCCTTCTCTCTGAGCTCAGCTGTAGGTGATCAGGCACATGTTAGGACATAATGATGGCTCTGCTAGTGTCTGTCTTCTCCTCCAGGCTTCCTTTCTCCATGAGCTCAGCTGTGGGTGATCAGGCATATGGCTCCTCTCTCCCCTCTCCTCTGGGCCTCATCTCTTTCAGCCTCTTGGGGACCTCTTTCCATGCCTCTGTGCTCCACTGATTCCAGCCTCTGGACTCCAGGACCTCTCTTTTAGCTTCTTGGGCTTTCTCTGTCTCTGCAGCTTCTTCTGTATTTGAGGCTTTTATTCCTCTGTTTTTAAAGGAATCCAGTAAAAGGATTAAGACCTATCCTGGGTCATGCCCTACTGAGGTGATCTAATCAAAAGGAAGTTCCCTTAACTGAATTTAATGAAATGGTCCCATCTACAATAGGTTTACATGCACAGGAATGGATTATCTCTGAGGTCATGATCTTCTGGAGCCCATCCAGCTACAAACTGCCACAGTCTATCTCTCTAAGAGGCCACTGGGATGATGGCTTAGACTACCCAAAGCCAGCTTCCTCTTATAGTTCCTCAGTATGTGAATGAGAAAAATATCAGTGTTTTTTTTTTTTAAAGTTTTTGATCTGCAACAAACTATTGGAGGCTGCTTGTCCTCATACACAACTATGTTTTGTTTTGCCACCAGAACAAAAAGTCAGTCATAGTTTTTGACCCTTTATATTTCTCAGGATGGAGAGTAGGGGATAGCCACCTACCATCCTGTCTTCCAAAGAGAGGACACATATCAAGGTCTTTGAGAGAACTTATAGCCCCTCTCTCCTGACATGAGGAGGAAGGGTAAGTACCCTCACCTTTCCCAACTTGGAGCAGGGAAATTTTCATAACACAGTGGCATCTCTCTCAATATCCAGATACTTCTCATTTTTTTTTTTGTAAAGCCTTGATAAGTGTGAGGGATTAAGAGTTATGTTACGAGTGTTAGCATCCCTCCCTTATAATTCCTACATTATAACCTTGCACTTTACCTTGAAATACAGCATCTATTCAATTAGTGTCTCAGCTGACACTGAGACCATTTTAATATCCTGTTGCTTAAGGCAAAGGTTCTCTCTGATCTAGATTCCTCAAACTTATTGAAAGTTCTATTGTTCACATTTTTCTATTACAGGTAGAAATTCCAACCACTCCCAAAAATTATTGACAATATCTGAGCAATGAGAGACAGAAAGGAAGGGGTGAAAAGAGAATGCACCAACTGACTAAGCTGAGAGTGGCACTGATTTCAGGCAGGAACCTCTCAATATTACAGATGCCCTCAGCACACTGGAAACTGATCAGACATTAGACAAGAAAAGGTAAGACACAGACCCTATTGATCATTTTGGGACATTTGTTGAGCATGAAATCTTCTCCATTTCTTCTCTGAATCATTTCCCCTCTGTGGTGTGTGTAGCCAGTGTGAACAGAACAATACTCTTATAAACAGCTTTTCTTTAATTAATGTAATAATGCCAGCAATTGCCTTACACAGTTAGCCATAAGGTTATTTAAATACATTATGTAAAACTATATATATTGCATATTTTGGACTAATTTTACATCTTCACATCAAAGTGATAACATTTACAAAGGAAGAAATTGTGAAGATCACTTAATTTGGTGTCCTACATAAAGTCCTGTTGTGCCTCTGACTTGGCCCTTCAGCCTCTGTTTGGATGCTATTGCTGTGAGAGAAATCATTATCTACCTGGCTACCAAACAACCTCAGGATAGAGAAACTTGATTGGCTGACTTTGGGGTGCTTGATAGTCCTGGAATCTACTTAATTATCTTTTGTATCTCCTATAAGTATTTTGCTAATTGAAAGATTATCTGGCATCTGCTGAATTCATTTTGTATATTGCTAAGGATGATATTCTCTGTGCTAGGTATCCACAAAGAAAATTTGACTAGAACTTCCACATTCATATATATCTGGAGTTATGAAATATTCAATAACAATCTCTCTCTTGGTACAGTAATTCGAACAGACGCTTTCCATGTAAATTGAAAACACTTAAACATGGATAGCTGGTTCCTTGAGGTGTCACCCTCAAAAGTTTGCACATATCCCAGTATATCAGTTTTGACCTATAATCATTAAGCTTCAAAATTTGCAACAAGCAAATCTGTTCTGGTGTCTGTTTCAGATATTTATTAGGGAAAGAAATATATTCTTCTTTTGATTTGTGTGATGATTAGGCTAATGCTCTCCTTTTCACAAGACATCACACTATCCATTGTATTGATAATATCATGCTGATAAGACCTAGAGATCAAGAAGTAGCAATGACTCTAGACTTATTGTAAGGCATTTGCATGAGAGATGATGGGAGATAAATCCAACAAAAATACAGGGGATTTTCACCTTGGTGGAATTTCTAGGTGTCCAGTAGTGTGGGGCATGTCGAGATATTCCTTTTAATGTGAAGGATAAGCTATTGCATCTGGCCTCTCCTATGATCAGAGAAAGAGGCACAACATTCAGTTGGTCTCTTTGGATTTTGGAGACAACACATTCATCATTTGGGTGTGATACTCTGGCCCATTTACCTAGTGACCAGAAAGGCTGCTAGTTTTGGGTGGGGATTGGAACAAGAGGAGGCTTTGCAACAGGTCCAGGCTGCTGTGCAAGCTGCACTGCCACTCGGGCCATATAATCTACCAGATCAAATGGTGCTGGAAGTGTCAGAGGCAAACAGAGTTGCCATCTGGAGCCTTTGGTTGACCCCTATAGGAGAATCACAATGCAGACCCTTAAGATTTTGGAGCAGAGCCCTGCCATCCTTTGCAGAAATTGACTCTCCTTTGTGTGTGTGTGTGTTTTAATTTTAGCAATTGGGCACCTGCCTCCCACATGAGAAGTCCCAGGTTCAGTTCCTGGTGCCTCCTAAAGAAGATGAACAGAGGCTGCAACAAGCAGATGCCACAACCAGCAAGATGCTGCAACCAGCAGACACTGCACAATCTGCAACCAACAGATGCCACAACCAGCAGAAACCACAAACACAGCAAACAGCAGATGCTGCAAACACTGCACCAAGCAGACCCTGCGCCCAGCAGATGCCACAACCGCCACAATGAGCAGAGCCACAACAAGCAGACAACACAACCAGCAGGGAACAGGAGTGGCTCAAGTGGTTGGACACTCACTTCCCACATGGGAAGTCCCGGATTTGGTTCCCAGTGCCTCCTAAAGAAGATGAGCAGACAATGAGCAGACAGATGAGGAAACCATCTCAGTGGATGGGGGTGGGAATAAAAGTATATATATAGGGGATTCCCATATGCCCACCCTACCTCTCCCACACTTTCCCACATTAGCAATATCTTTCATTAGTATAGTACATTTGTTACAATTGATGAACACATATTGAAGGATTGCTACTAACCATGGACTATAGTTTACATTATAGTTTACATTCTGCCCCACAAAGTTTATAACAAAATGTATAATGGTCTGTATCCATTATTGCAGTGCTATGCAGGACAATACCAATGTCCTGAAAATGCCCCCATGTTACACCTATTCTTCCTTCTCCCTCCACTCAGGACCTCTGGTGGCTACTGCCTTTATATCGATGATAAAAGCTCTTCCATTGCTAGAATAATAATAAGTATATAATAGAATAATAATAAGTCTACTTTAGTCCATTGTTCATTCCCCAATCTTGAGGATATGGGGATGGTGAAGCCCATTCTGTTTCTAATTGAGATAGGGCTTATATCTCATGGGGCAAGTGGATGGAACTATCTTGCCTGCAGTTGCAGACACTCTCTGTTCCTTGGCATGGGTGTTGTCCATCATCATCTCCTTGTTAGTTGTCCTGGGTAAGTCCAATGAACTTAAGAGTAGGTGTTGCAACTCTGCTGAGATTCAGGGCTCAACCAGCACATGAACAGACCAAAGATTTAAGTCTCTGGGACACAAATTTAATGGGTATAGTGCTAATTATAGGCTCAAATAAAAGAGGCTGAAGAGCTATGTGTAGGGAAACTATAAATGAGTCTAACTCTTTTACACTGGGGAGCATAAATTCCAAAGTAAAGTCCACTGACAGGATGTCAAATTCCTGAGCTTGCCTACACTACTTATAGTGTCTAGATGTCTCTAGAGCTCTCAGGAGCCCCACTGTGCTTACTGTGGCAGTCAATGAGATACTGCTGAGCCATGCATAAGCATAACCTCTGGAATGGCATCCTAACTCACTTTGAAATCTGTTAACCATAAAAACTTATATGTATTTAGTATTTCGCCCATTTGGTCCAGGTCTTTTTCCAGATGCATTGATAGTAAGTACTTGATAATGATCCCTTGGTGCCAGGGAGGCTCATCCCTGGGAGTCATGTCCCATGCTGGGGTGGGTTGGGGAATGCAGTGCATTTATATGTTGAGTTTGACTTAGAGAGAGCCACATTTGAGCAACAAGGAGGGTTTTAAGAGGTAACTCTTGCGCAATATATAATACTAGGCTAATTTTCAACTTTAAAAGAAAAGGTTGATAAGTACAGTCATCAATATCAACAGCCTGGCATAATGATCTGTCTTCCTTCACTAGGCACTGTCTATGTACTTGAGAGATTCTTGCCATTCTATTAGAGAAAGTAGCAAGATGCCCCAGGACAAGAATTCAATATTCTTTGGGTTATTGTGTGGGTCTCCACCCACCAAAGGAATGCCCCATGAACACTTGAGCATATTCATATGCCTTAGAGGCATGCCCCAGGTGCACCCATCCCCACATAAGCCCCATCACCAACACCCAACACCAGTGATCCTCCACTGCTACAGTTGTGACCCTTCTGTGACCCAAAGCTTCTCTAGAGATGAAACAAACAAAAAAATAACCAAATTAAATTAATAATAAAATAATAATTTTGAAATAGCAAATAAAATATAAAAACACAAAAATATAAAAATTTTGAAATAAAATAAAATTTTTTATACATTGTCCTGAATACTGTAAGATCTGTTATCTTGTATGACCAGTAACAATTTCTTCCACATGTTTCCCCAGTGTCTTATTTTTTTCACTTTATCTTCAAAGAAGCTTTAGGTTACAAAAAAGTCACATAGAAAATATAGAGATTCCTATATACACAACACCCTCCCCCTTTTCCACTCTCCCTTATTAATATAATTTTACATGTGGATGGTACATTTGTTACAATTGTACAAATATTGAAGCATTGCTACTAATCATGGTCTATGTTTTACGTTATGACTTCTTTCCTTTTGAGAAAGAGCTTTTGGCCTGTTACTGGGCATTAGTAGTGACTGAACATTTAGCCATAGGCCACCAAGTTACCATGAGACCTGAGTCACCTATCCTAAACTGGGTATTGTCTGTCCTATTGAACCATAAAGTTGGGCATGCACAGCAGCACTCCATCATAAAGTGGAAGTGGTATATATGAGGTTGGGCTAGAGCAGGTCCTGAAGGCACAAGTAAGTAACATGAGAAAGTGGCCCAAATGCCCATGGTCACCACTCTTGCCACGTTACCTTCTCTTTCCCATCCCATAGCAATGGTCTCTTGGGGGAGTTCCTTACAATTAGTTGACTGAGGAAGAGAAAACTTGGGCCTGATTTACAGATAGTTCTCCATGATATGCAAGTACCACCCAAACAGCTGTGGACAGCTGCAGCACTGAAGCCCCTTTCTGGGATGTCCCTGAAAGACAGTGGTGAGGGCAAATCCTCCCAGTGGGCATAACTTTGAGTAGGGCACCTGGTTGTTCATTTTGTTTAGAAGGAGAAATGGCTGGAAGTGCATTTGTACACTGGTTCATGGGCTGTTGCCAATGGTTAGGCTGGATGGTCAGGGACTTGGAAGGAACATGATTGGAAATTTGGTGACAAAGAGGTCTGGGGAAGATGTATGTTGACAAACCTTTCTGAGTGGGCAAAAAAATGAAGGTATTTGTGTCCCATATGAATGCTTACCAAGGGTGACTTCAGCAGAGGAGGACTTTAATAATCAAGTAGATAAGATGACCTACTCCATGGCTAGAACTCAGTCTCTTTCCCCAGCCACTTCTGTCATTGCCCAATGGGCTCCTGAACAAAGTGGCCATGGTGGTAGGGATGGGGGTTATGCATGGACTCAGCAACATGGACTTCCCCTTACCAAGGCCAACTTGGCTACAGCCACTACTGAGGGACCAATCTGCCTGCAGCAGAGACCCACACTCAACCCCCAATATGGAACCATTTTCCAAGGCGATCAGCCTGCTACCTGGTGGCAGGTTGATTACATTGGACTGCTTCCATCATAGAAGGAGCAGTGATTTGTTCAAACTGGAATAGATACATACTCTAGATATGGGTTTGCCTTTCCTGCATGCAATCCTTCTTCCAAAACTACCATCCATGGACCTACCGAATGTCTTATCCACTGCCATGGCATTCCACACAGCATTGTTTCTGATCAAGGAAGTCACATCACAGCAAATGATGTGCAGGAATGGGTGGGCACTCACTTACGGAATTCACAGGTCTTACCATGTTCCCTATCATCCTGAAGCAGCTAACTTGATAGAACAGTGGAATGGCCTTTTGAAGACTTAATTATGGTGCCAACTATGTGGCAATACCTTGCAGGATTGGGAAAATGTTCTCCATAAAGCTGCGAATTGTCTAAATCAGTGCCCACTCTATGGTCCTGTTTCTCCCATAGCCAGAATTCACGGGTTCAGGAATCAAGGGGTGGAAATGGGAGTGGCATCACTCACTATTACCCCCAGGGATCCGTTAGGAAAATTTTTGCTTCCTGTCCCTGCAACCTTAACCTCTGCTGTGCTACAGTTCTTAGTTCCAAAAAGGAGGAGTGCTTCCACCAGGGAACACAGCAATGATTCCATTGATCTGAAAGTTAAAACTACCACTTGGCCACTTTGGGCACCTCATGCCTCTGAATCAACAGGCAATGAAGGGAATTACTGTACTGACTGGGCTGATTGATCCTGACCATCAAGGGAAAATAGGACTGGAACAATGGAAGTAAAGAAGAGTTTGCCTGTATTTTAGGAGATCCCCTAGGGCGTCTCTTAGTATTACCATTCACTATAATTAAAGTCAATGGAAAATTGCAACAACCCAATCCAAGTAGCACTAACAATGGCCAAGAATCTTCAGGAATGAAAGTTTGGGTCACCCCACCAGGCAAAGAACCATGACCAGCTGGGTGCCTGCTGAGGATAAAAGGAACATAGAATGGTTAGTGGAAGAAGGTAGTGATAAATATGGACCACAACCATGTGATCAGTTAGAGAAACAAGGACTGTAATGGTCATGAATATTTCATCATTGTTTTGTTATGACTACATTTGTATATGTACATATAATGAATGTCTTTGTTTTCTTCCGTAACCTTTTCCCTTATCATGTGACATAAGTTGTATTAGTTTCGTGTCATATTATTTAAGGATGTCCAGTTTAAGAGTGACTATTACCCAAGGACTTGCACCCTATCTGGAGGGAATTACTGTGTTTCCGGTTGTATGCAGGACAGTTGAATATTGTTAGGTGGAAATAAATAAATAAATAAATAAATAAATAAATATTATTGCTTTTTTTTAAGAAACTAAGAATGGTTTAAAGAGATGTGTATGGCTGCCAAGTTAAAGTGTGGACTGTGATGGTTAGGCTAATGTGTAAAATGGTGCCCAGGTGTTTGGTCAAGGAAGCACTGGGCTAATTGTAATACAAGGGCATTTCATGGGCTTTAATCACCAATTAGATGATTGCATAGATGGCTGGTTATATCTGCAATCAACTAAGGTGATTGCCCTTAGCAATGAGTGATGTCTCATCCAATCAGATGAAGGTCCTAAAAGGAGAAGTGAGTTCAACATTCAGAGAGAGAATTCCAATCTCTTCTGCAGATAACCAGCCTTCTTCTAGGAAATCATCAAGAAATTCATCAGAGCCCTTGGTTTGCAGTTTGCCCTACAAAATTTGGACCTGCCCATCCCCACTTTCTCATGAAACAATTTTATAAAATCTCATACTATTTACAGATATCTCCTGTCAGTTCTGTTTCCCTAGAGAACCCTGACTAATACAATCTGAATAGAAACCAAACTATGAGATGGCTTCTGGATGTCAGAAGGATCAGAAGAGAGTGACCAGTGCAGGGAGGTCAGGCAAGCAGGTCAGGAATGCTTTCCTGGTTATTCTCCTTTAATCAATTCCCAACTGATCATAGCTTCATTTTCTCAACTGTGTTCATAGAACCCATATATTAGATGTTAATAGGGATCTGATGAAGAAATAATTCTATGGTTAATTACTTTGGAAAAAATTTGCATATTATATCTTTTCATAGTCACAATGTCCATTAGCATGTTAAAGACATTGAGAAGTCCTACAGCAAAGACAACTATTTACTCTACTGGTTGACCATAGAACCTCCCTTTTTCCCAATAACTACAAACAAAACATGACCCTTGGAATACTTTTTAGGGAATCTGGACTTTAATTTTTTTGTATTTAATTGTGATGACTACATTAAACAGAATGCTTCAGATATAATCTGTCAGGAAAAAGAAGAATGGATTGTTTAAAACATGCTTTGTTTTAGTTTGCTAAAGCTGTCATGACAATATCCCAGAAATAAGTTTGCTTTTATAATAAGGATTTATTAACTTATAAGCTTACAGTTTTGAGGCCACTTAAGTGTACAAATCAAGGCATCATCAGGAGATGCTTTCTCCTGGAGCTGCAGCTGTGGGCAATCAGGCACATGGTGGCATCTGCTCATCTCTCCCCTTTCCTCTGGGCCTTGTTACTTTTAGCTTTTGGCTTCATTGGCTCCTCTCAGCTTCTATGTTCCATTGATTTCAGCTTCTGGCTCCCAGAGCCTTCTCTCTTAGCTTCTGGGCATTTCTCTCTGTTTGTGCAGCCTCCTCTCTTCCTTTTATAAAGGATTCCAGTAAGAGGACCAAGACCCACCCTGAGCTATATCTCACTGAAGTCAACCAATCAAATGGCCCTTAACTGAATTCAGTCCAATCAAAGTGTCCCACACCCATAAGAATGGACCAATTCAAGCCCACTCAGCTGGGGTCCACAAAAGACTCAAACTACCCTATCCTTCTATTTGCTACATTACATTCTATTAATGTAACAAAATGACTTGCACAAAGTTTACTGTCTAATACAACTGCCAAGTGTTTTTTCTTCACAAGTTTTACTCTATGGTTCTTGTTAAATATTTGCAAAAGTATAAGCAGAAAATGTGACACTTTTTCCTGCTAAATTCCATCCTATTTAATTCAGCCATAGACACAGATGTCAAACCAAGGATGAAAAGTGAATTTGTTGTTTGGTATAGAAAAAATTTTTCAATTTAATTTTTGTATCTGTATAATATTTATTTTTAAAAGTACCATAAACAATATTAAAAAATTTAAGGATGCCATGCTTTTCTCAATAAAAAAGAAGATTATGACCCAGAAAATTATCATAGTTAAGAATTTCATACTTGGAAATCACTCTGTTAAAAAAAACATGTATATTTTTATATACATATATATATATGACCTTTCCAGGTCAGTCCAATTAGGTTTTGTCTTCCAGGATTTAGCATCTAAAGTTCTGACCAACATGTGTATAAGCTGATATAAGTCAAGTAACCCTGGATCATACGCACCCAAAAGAATTCTAAATTCTTCTATGAATAATTATGCCTGAGTTCCTGCTTTGACCATGGGTTAAATGTGGCAATAGTTGGGCACCAGGGTCTGAAGATGGTCTAACTTAAAGGGTGTCTCTCTGGTTTTCTTTTCTTCCTTATCTTCCAGGTAAATGAGAAACTGTTAGTAGAGTCCAAGTAATTAGGCAAAAGAGCATAAAGAGAAGGGGCTGAAGGCACAGTCAGATATCAAGTAAGTTTGTCTACTGTCCTCATCTGTTGTCTCGGTTTCTTATGTGTTTTTTTTAATTGGTTATTGTAAAGAGTCTTTTATTGAAGCTATTTTGGAATCACTAACTCTTATTGATGCCTCCACATTCTAATCAGTATACACATCCCCTTGCTTTTGAGAGATGTGGGATCTCTTATTTCCCAAATGTCCTCTGAGGAAAACAACTTTATCTAAATTAAAACTATCCCAGTGTGGCCACTGCTATTTTAAATTATTCTTAGTTAAGTCTGACCAAATTTGAAAAAATAGACAAGTTCAGGGTCCATAGTTTTTATACAGGCACCTAGCTGACATCCCAGCCAGAAGGAGCCACAGATTCTGAATTTTTTCAAGAAAAAAGAATCCATGTTATTTATTCAAGGCCTCACGTCTTTTAGGGTTTGATCCCCAGACCTGTTTTATCCAGATCCCTAGTCTGATCTCCAGAATTTAACATTTTGCAAACAAAGTTAGAGCTCAACACAATATACAGAGCTCAGATCTGAAAGGAACTTACCAGTCGACCTCTGGACAACATGTGAGAGCAAAGAGCACAAAGGGTTCAGCAAGGTACCTTTCTTCTGGTCTTGTCACTGCCTCTGGAGGCCATCAGGGGTCTCTTTCAGATCCCATTTCTAATACCAAAACTGCTAAAATAATTAAACAAGATATCATTTATTGGAGTTTATTTGAGCAGTTTATAATTCATGAATAAGGCAGCATCCAAACCACAGTTGGAAAGGACCTCTACTGAGCAGGTGGAAAGGGGGAGATTATCTAGTGCAAACACAGAAACAAGTGAGGAAATGTTCTGTTAGGCTCAAGTTTCCATTTCACATAAGGGGGTTCTTACAAAGTGGGGAGCAGATACACATTGATTAGTATGTTATGCTTGTCCATTCTGATAAGCTATCTCTACTGGACCAAAACTGGTTTATTACCAGGTGCTGCTTATCTGTAGTTTTTATGTACATTCCATTGTTGTATTTTCCCAGAAAGCCCCTGCAGATCAATTTTATTTTTTTTAAGGTACTAGGAGCCAGGTATTGAACCCAGAACCTCATATTGAGAAGCTGGTTCTCAAACACTGAGCCACATCAGCTTCCCTGAGTCGGTTTTTTCATTTGTTTTGCTTGTTGTCCACCTTTTATTTTTTCAGGAGGCACCAGGAACTGAACCTGGGACATCCTATGTGGGAGGTGGGAACTGAACCACTTGAGCCACATCCACTCCCAATTGTTTTTAACTTACGGAAAATCTTTTGTTATAAAGAGTCCCTCCCAGTGATGGCCAATGCAGGCAGCCATTTACTTTTATGTAACAACTCACGTAAAAGATGAAAGTCAAATTCCCAAACAAAATTTTTGGGGCCAGCAGAAATGGAAATAATATTGTTTTTTAAAATAAACTCTTTCATTTTGAGAATGTTACCAGACAGAAATTTCCAATTAAATGCTATCTAAGAGCCTCACACTGTTTATGCTAAGACAGAACTGACATTTCTCATTTGGAAAGTGACATGAGAGATAGACTATAAAACCAGAAAGTGAAAAGACAATTGAATGGGCTTTTAAAATTTGAAGAAAAATTATACGTAAAAATTAATTTGTTTTTGCTACATATTGATTGCTGTTATAAGCAAAAGGATTTAGTGGGAAGGAAGTTGTTACATTTATTATATGTGCTGCTGAAATGCATGCAACATACAATATATTATATATTGTACATATATGTAGAACAACATTCTTATAAATTTGAGAATATATTAGCAAATTGTTTCCATATCAAGAACACTTCAAAAACTCTCAATCATCTAAATTTGTATAACTTTGCCTACTTTTCAGTGAAGAAATTATGTTCTATGCCAGCTACCAGAAAGTAAAAATTCCTAAAAAATATCAAATCAGCTTCAATTGTAAAAGAATTACTTTGTTGATTCATTATGCTAGCTCAACATCTTTATGCTTTTAATCAGGGTGAGTTTACATACATATTTTATATAAATTAAATAAAGTTTCCAAAAAAGGTTAATTTGATAGGCTCCATTTTAATATTTTCTAGTTAGTTGTCTATATTTAAAAATATGAACACTTTATGGTATAAACAATTGATTATTTTGGACTCACAACTATTTAAAGGTATGTCCTTTTGATATCAAGTAGAGATGGGTTTCTAGGTGAGCCTTTTATTTGAAATTATTATGCTCAGAACCCCCAAAATAAAAATGTGTTACATGTGCATTAAATAAAGAATCTATTATTATACTGAATTAAAGAAGAATGGATGTACACTTGGCAAAATATAGAAGTCAACTGTTTCCTTTTTCTGCATTAGCCAAAGTAATGCTTTCATCAACACAGTGATATTTTCAATCTGTGTAGATAAGTTATATGAAAAAAAGAGATTCCTCAATTATTTTTGACTGCTGCCTAAGGATATGAGCAAAATTATTTTGTCAGAAAATAGTGAAATGAAAGACTTTATGGAAAAACAGAAAATGGAAAAAATGGGGGAAATGATGTGAATTAAGGAAATTCTATTTTCAGGTCATGTGTATTCTGATATGGAAAAGGCTATGGTAAATAGAAGAGGAATTGTAAAGCTTGGAGCAGGGAGTAGCAGTTATTGTCCAAAAGGTTAACTATAAATATCAGCAGCCAGTATGTGGAGATAGAATGCAAGTTACACATAAGCCGTCCATTCACATTTAGACATGAAGGATATGAGAAGGAAATTTCTTCACATGATGAATGTCTTTAAATCTTAGAAAAATGCAGTTAACTGATTGGAATAAAAACCGTACTCAGTTTCTGTGCTGAATTTATCTGAGACTTCATGTCTGCAGAGTGGGCTATAGGGGAAACAAAAGGGTGTGTGTATTATGTGAAAGGGGGTGCAGAATAATAAGATACAAAGAGAGGAGGCTAATTTGTAACTTTTATTCTCTCTCTTAGATTGAGAAAAAATGAAGAGAGAAAAGTGATTTTCAGGGACGCTTTGAAATATAAAAGCAACCTGTCAAATTTTCCCAGGTTCTTCAATTCTTTACCGTAACTCCCTAAATAGCAATGCTATCAGAAATGTGTCCATCTTCAAAAGCACTTCTCAAAGTTTGTCAAAATTCTTTATTTAGAGAAGTTGTGCATTTACAAAACAATCATGCATAAAATACAGGATTCCCGTACACAACCCGCCCACCAACACCTTGCATTGGTATGTAACATTCGTTATTATTGATGATAGGGCTTTTTAAAAAAAATATTTGTACTTTTTTAAAAAAAACAAAAAACAATAGTTACCTTTGTTACAATTGACAAAAAATTATTAAATTATTAAAATAGTTCTATCATCCATTATTTATATTAGGTATATCCCCCCCCAATATACCACCCTATTATTACCACCTTTTACTAGTATTGTGCATTTGTAATAATTCATGAAAGAACATTC
The DNA here is from genome assembly GCA_029593785.1 of Cabassous unicinctus. Taxonomy (NCBI): domain Eukaryota; kingdom Metazoa; phylum Chordata; class Mammalia; order Cingulata; family Chlamyphoridae; genus Cabassous; species Cabassous unicinctus. The sequence continues at coordinate 13,467 of JAQZBX010008906.1, read as the reverse complement.
TTATACTTGTATTATTAACTATAGTCCATCATCTACGATAGAGTTCATTGTGTTGTACAGTCCTATGTTTTATTTTTAAATTTTTATTCTAGTAATATGTATACCCTGAAGTTTCTTCTTTCAACCACATTCACCTATGCAGGTCATTGCTGTTGATTACATTCACAATAATGTTCTGCCATCACCATCATCCATTTCAAAACCTTTACTATCAACCCAAATACAAAAATCTGTACTAGTTAAGCATCAGCTCCCTATGCTCTAACCCCAATCTATCTCCTGATAAGCTATATTCCAGATTCTAACTGTAAAAGTTTGCTTATTATAATTAGTTCATATCAGTGAGATCGACAATATTTGTCCATTTGTGTATGACTTATTTCACTCATTATAATACCCTCAAGATTCATCCATGTTGCATGCATCAGAACATCATTCCGTTTTACAGTTAAATAATATTCCATCTTCTGTATTTACCACATTTTGTTTATCCATTCATTGGTTGATGGACACTTGGGTTGCTTCCAACTTTGGCAATTGTAAATAATGCCACTATGAACATCAGTGTGCAAATATCTGTTCAAGCCACTGCTTTCAATTCTTCTGGGTATATATCTAGCAGCAGTATTGCCGGGTCATATGATAGTTCTATATTTAGCTTCCTGAGGTACTGCAAAACTGTCTTCCACAGCGGCTGCATCTTTTTACATTCCTACCAGCAATGAATGAGTGTTTCTATTTCTTCACATCTTCTCCAACACTTGTAACTATCTTTTTAAAAAACATCACAGCCATTCTAGTGGGTACAAAATGATGTATCATTGTAGCTTTGATTTGTATTTCCCTAATAGCCAGTGATGTTGAACATCTTGTCATGTCCTCTTTAGCCTTTTGTATATCCTCTTTGGAGATCTGTCTATTCAAGTCTTTTGCCCATTTTTCAATTGGGTTGTTTGCTTTTTATTGTTGAGTTGCATGATTTCTTTAGCTTTATTAAACCCTTAACAGTATGTGGTTCCCAAGTATATTCTTTCTTTGAGTAGGTTGTCTTTTCAATGTCATGATAAAATACTTTGATTCACAAAAGGTTTTAACTTTGATAAAGTCCCATTTATCTATTTCTTCTTTTGTTGCATGTGTTTTGGGTGTAAAGTCTAAGAAACCATTGCCTAAGACAAGATCCTGAAGATGTTTCCCTACATTTTCTTCTAGGAGTTTTATGGTCCTTGTGTTATATTTAGGTCTTTGATACATTTTGAGTTAATTTTTGTATGAGGTTTGAGATAGGGGTCACTTTTATTCTTTTGCATATGGATATCCAGTTCTCGCAGCACCATTTGTTGAAGAGACAATTCTTTCCCAATTGAATGTACTTGGCAGTCTTGTCAAAAAATTAGTTGTCAAAAAACAGTTGAGTTTGGTTTTAGGATTAAATAAGATAAATGTAGCTGGACAGGATTTTTAAAAACAGTGCTTCCATAATTCGTTAAGCTGCCTTTTGTCTCATTTTATTTTTTGAAGTTGAAATGCAGTTTTTTTTAAATCATTTGGCCATAGATGTGAGGGTCTATTTCTGAATTCTGAATTTGGTTCAAATAGTCAATATATTTATCCTTGTGCCAGAACAATGCTGTTTTGAACACTGTAGCTTTATAAAGTGCTTTTTTATTTTTTAATTTTTAGATTATTTTATTTTTAAAGAAGTTTTAGATTACATAAATGTTATATCACAAATATAGAGGATTCCCATATACCCTTCCCCTTCCTACAGTTTTCCCCATTAACAACATCTTTCATTAGTGTGGTACATTTTCACAATTGATGAACTCATATTGAAGCATTGCTCTAACCATGGTCTATAGTATAGTTTACACTTTACACTGCACAATATTATAGGTCTTGACAAAATATATAATGACCTGTATCTACCATCTCAATGTCATGCAGAACAATACCAATGTTCCAAAAATGCCCCATGTTACACCCACTCTTCCCTCTCCCTCCCCTCAGAACCTCTGGTGACCACTGCCTTTATATCAGTGTTACAAGTTCTCTGTTACTATAATAATAATAAGTTTAATTTGGTCCATGGTTGCCTTCCCCACTTATGTTTGTTCATTCCTCAATCTTGAGGATTTGGGGATGGTGATGCCCACTTTACTTCAGAGTGAGAGGGAGCTTAGATCTTATGGGGCAGATGGAAGGAACTGTTTTGCTTGCAGTTGTAGATACTCTGCTCTTTGGGATGGGTTGTCATCACCACCATTTAATCAGTTGTCCTGGGTAAGTCCAATGAACTGGAGAATAAGTATTGGCTGAGATTCTGCTGAGATTCAGGGCTCAACTGGCATATGAACAGACCAAAGATTTAAGTCTCTGGAACACATATTTAATGGGTATAATGCTAATTATAGGTTCATATAAGAGAGGCATAAGAGCCATGTGTAGGAACATTATAAATGAGTCTAATTTCGATACATTAGAGGGATAGGTTATAATATATTCCAGCATAAGGCCCACTGGCAGAGCACCAAACTCCTGAGCTGTCTGCTCTCCCTATAGTGTCTGGATGTCTCTAGAGCCATCAGTAGCCCGCCTGCTTGAGGCACTGTTTGCTGTGGCAGTCAGTGAGATCCTCCTTAGAAGTGCAAAAGTGGAACCTCTGGAATGACCTCCCAACTCACTTTGAAATTTCTTAGTCATGAAAACTCATTTGTATTTAATATTTCCCCCTTTTACCAAGGTTTTTTTCCAGATGCATTGCTAGTTTGTGTTTCATAGTAATCTTTTGGTGCCAGGAAGGCTCATCCCTAGGAGTCATGTCCCACACCGGGGGAAAGATAATGAGTTTAGTATATGCTGAGTTTGGCTTGGAGAGAGGCCACATTTAAGCAACAAGGAGGCTTTCAGGAAGTAATGCTTAGTCAATATATAATACTAGGTATATTAGCCAGCTAAAGGGGTGCTGATGCAAAATACCAGAGATCTGTTGGCTTTTATAAAGGGTATTTTCTGGGGTAGAAGCTTACAGTTACCAGGCCATAAAGCATAAGTTACTTTCCTCACCAAAGTCTATTGCCACATGTTGGGGCAAGATGGTTGCCAACATCTGCAAAGAGTTCAGGTTTCTTGGGTTCTTCTCTTTCCGAGGCTTCATTTCTCTCCAGGCTCAGCTGCTGTGCTCTCTCCACAAGGCCAGCTGTAGACTATCAGGTGAATGGCTCTGTCTCTCTCTCCCCGGGGCTTCTCCTGTGTCTAAGGAGCTGTCTCTATTCCTCTGTGTTCTTCTCCTTTGTGTTCACTTCTTGGGCTCCAGCTCAAAACTCAGGATCAGAACCCCAACTCACTCCTCTGCTCTGCCATGTAGTTTTATCTGTGCGTCCCTGCCCACCAAGGGGGTGGGGACTCAACGTCCTACTGACATGACCCAATCAAAGCCCTAATCATAATTTAATCATACCCAGGTACAGACCAGTTTAAAAACATAATCCAATATCTATTTTTGGAATTCATAAACAATGCCAAACTACCACACTAGGCTAAGAATGAGGTTCATAAGTACAAGCATTAATATCAAGAGCCTGGTGCATTGGTCTGTCCTCCTGCACTAGGCACTGCTTATGTACTCTAGGGATTCTTGTCACTCTATTAGAGAATATAGCAGGACTTCCCAAGATGGGAATTCAATACTCTTTCAGTTGTTGTGTGGGTCTCTACCCACCAAGACAACACCCTATGTCCACTTGAACACATTTATATTTCATAGAGGCATGCCCCAGGTGCACCCCTCCCCACACATCCCCCCACCACCAACACCCTGCACCAGTGATCCTCCCCTAAAGTCAGGAAGTTGAGTCCTCCAACTTTGTTATTCTTTTTCAAGATGTTTTTTTGGTTATTTGGGGCCCCTTACCTTTTCAAATAAATTTGATAATTGGCTTTTCCATTTCTACAAAGCAGGCTGTTGGCATTTTGATTGGGATTGCATTGAATCTATAAATAATTTTAGGTATTTGACATCTTAATGATATTTAGTCTTCCAATTCATGAACACAGAATATCTTTCCTTCATTTAGGTTTTCTTTGATTTCTTTTAGTAATGTTTTGTAATTTCCTGTCTACAAATCCTTTATAACCTTGGATAAATTTATTCCTAGATATTTGATTCCTTTAGTTGCTAATGTAAATGGAATTTTTAAAATTTCCTCCTCAGCATGATCATTACTAGTTTATAGAAACACTACTGATTTTTGCATGTTGATAGTGTGCTCTGCCATTTTGCTGAATTCATTTATTATCTCTACTAGCTTTGTTCTAGATTTTTCAGGACTTTCTATTTATAGGTCATGCCATCTGCAAATAGTGAAAGTTTTACTTCTTCCTTTTCAATTTGGATGCCTTTATTTCTTTTTCTTGCCTATCTGCTTTGGCTAGAACTTCTAGTACAATGTTGAATAATGGTGGTGACAGCAGGCATTGTTGTATTATTCCAGATCTTAGAGCAAAAGTTTTTAGTCTTTCACCATTGAATACAATGTTTGCTGTGGGTTTTCATATATGGCCTTAATTATTGTGAGGAAGTTTCCTTATAATCCTATTTTTTCTAAATGTTTTAATCAAGAAAGGATGATGGATTTTGTCAAATGCCTTTTCTGCATCAATGGAGATGATCATGTGGTTTTCTCCCTTTCTTTTGTTAATGTGGTGTATTACATTAATTGATTTTCTTATGTTGAACCACCCTTGCATACCTGGAATAAAACCCACTTGATCATGGTGTATAATTCTTTTAATGTGTTGTCAGATTCATTTTGCAAGTATTTTGTTGAGGATTTTTGCATCTATACTTATAAGGGAAATTGGTCTGCAATTTTCTTTTCTTGTAATATCTTTATCTGGCTTTGATAGCAAAGAATGAGATAGTGCTCCCTCCTTTTCAATTTTTTTTGGAAGAGCTTGAGCAGGATTTGTATTAGTTTTTCTTGGAATGATAGGTAGAATTCTCCTGTGAAGCCATTTGGCCCTGAGCTTTTCTTTTTTGGGAGGTTTTTGATTACTGATTCAAGCTCTTTACTTGTAATTGTTCTGTTGAGGTCTACTGTTTCTTCTAGGGTCAGTTTAGATTGTGTGTTTCTAGGAATTTGTCCATTTCATCTAGGTTTTCTAATTTGTTGGCACACAATTGTTCATGGTATCCTCTTATGATCCTTTTTATTTATTTGGATTCAGTAGTAATGTCCCCCCTCTCATGTCTGATTTTATTTATTTGTGTCTTCTCTCTTTTATCTTTGTCAATCTAGCTAAGAGTTTGCCAATTTTATTGATCTTTTCAAGGAAACAATGTTTGGTTTTGTTACTTCTCTTTATGCTTTTTGTTTCTCAATTTTATTTATTTCTGATCTAATCTTTGCTATTTCTTTCCTCCTGTTTGCTTTGGGATTAGTTTGCTGTTTTTCTTTAGTTCTTAGGTATGCAGTGAAATCTTTGATTTTATCCCTTTCTTCTTTTTTATTGTAAGTGTTTAGGGCTATAAATTTCCTCATCAGGACTGCCTTCACTGCATCTCATAAGTTTTGATATGTTGTGTTCATGTTTTCATTTGTCTCAAGATATTTATTGATTTCCCTTGCAATTTCTCCTTTGACCCACTGATTGTTTAATAGTGTTTTTAAACTTCCACATATTTGTGGATTTTCCAATTCTCTACCTGTTATTGATTTTTAGCTTCATCCATTATGTTCAGAGAAGATGCTTTGTATAATTTAAATCTTTTTAAATTTGTTGAAAGTTGTTTTGTGACCCAACATGTCATCTATCCTGAGGAATAATCCATGTGCACTTGAGAAAACTGGTGTTTTGGGGTGCAATATTCTATTGCATCTGTTAATTTATCATATTTTTGAAGTTCTCTGTTTCCTTATTGATCTTCTGTCTAGATGTTCTATCTATTGATGATAGAGGTGTATTGTAGTCTTTAACTATTATTGAAGAGGTATCTATTTCTCCCTTCAGTTTTGCCATTGTTTGCCTCATGTTTATGGGCACCATGATTAGGTGCATAAATATTTAAGATTGCTATTTCTTTTTGATGGATTTCCCCTTTTATTACTATATACTGTTCTTCTTTTTTTTTTTTCTTCTTTGTTTTTCATAACAGCTTTTGCCATAAAGTCTATTTTATATGGCATTAGTATAGCAACCCCAGCTCTTTTTTGGTTACTTATTGGCATGGAATGAATATCTTTTCCCAACCTTTCACTTTTGACCTATTTGTGTCTTTGGGTCAAAGATGAATCTCTTGTAAACAACATATAGTTGGATCATTTTTTTAAT